>JANHGB010054837.1:0-11328 GCA_026283785.1 Coracopsis vasa
AGCGCGGAAGGTCAAGCCAAGAGCTGGAAAAAGGGGCGGGGGGGCCGGGGTGCAGGCCGGTGCCAGGAAAAGTCGCTGAGGGTCGGCGGGGCTGCGGCTGTGGGGTGGGAAGGCGGGAGGAGGAGGAGTTGAGGAGCCCGGGCCTGGGAGCCTCCCCACTTACCGCACTAGGAAGTGACGCTTTCCATGAGTCCCGAAGAGAAAGAAACAAAGTTTGGGTGCCTTTCTCTCCCCTGCTCCTCCATCTCACCCACCTTTGCCAATTGCCGCCCCGCTGCAGCCGTCCCTCGCTTTGCAGGTGAGCCACCGCGTTTTCGGCCCGCTCCTGGTTTTCGCGGTTTATTATTTTTCCCTCCTCACGTCTTGCTTCCGTTTTCCTGCCATTTTGGACAGGGGGTGTCTCTGCTGGGCTTCTTTTTTTTTGCGGGGGGCGTGCTGGTTGGTGGTGGGGCTGCTGTGCTTTGTTCACGGGTGCAGGATGAGGGGGAAAAGCGCCCGTGGAGGTGTCGGGGCCGCCTTGCTCCAGCCCGCCGGGGAAGCGGCGCTCCCGGCCAGGCTGCTGCGGGGGGGCAGCCTTGGCTGCTGAGCCACGGGCGCCCGCTGACCGCGAGTCCTTGCGAGGGCTCTGGAGGTGTTCCTTCGGTGCTGCCTGGCTGCAGCAGCGCCTGGAGGACGCGACTGTGTGCTGGTGAGCTGCCTGCGGACGGTGTTTGGAGGAGGGGGTTTGGGGTTGGGTGCTGGTGGTGGTGTTTTTTTTGGGGGGGGGGGGGTGGTGGTTCTCTTTGCTTGCTGCGTGCTGGAGCCGGGGCAGCGCCGCGTGTGCCGCGGGAGCACGGCGCGCTTCAGCCAGGCTCTGCTGGCGGGGTTGGATTTCTCTGCCGGGGTTTACGCAGTGCAGGGGGGTTGAAGAGGAATTTCTTAGGTAATGTCCGAAAATCCCGTGCTCTCCAATGTGCAGCTTCTTTGGCAGCAACTGCAATGGGCCGATTCTGTGCAGTTTCTGTGCAGTGCAGCAGTAAATTCTGACGAGGCACCCACGCACGTATGTGCGAGCCTTATATAATACTTAAGGGGTTTGTTTTTCGTTTAACAGGCGTGAGCAGGATTTATTTTTGGTTCGTGAAGTCTTGTGTGGTTGCAGCCTGCAGAATTAGACCAATACTCTCTTTGCTCCACAGAGATTTACTTGGCATCTTCTTTAAAACAGCTTCTTTTTCAAAAATAATTTGATTTCGTCCTGGCTGTGTTTTGAGTGTGGTGTAAAGGCCGTCTACACTGGAGCAAGCAGTAAGCAGTTAAGGGAGGGGAAGAGAGAAATGTCCTAATGCGGAGACTGATATTAGGTTGTTTAGAGGGCGAGACTGCAGTTCCAAGCAGCAACAGCAGCAGCTTTATGACTGTGTGTAATTACAGAGTGATTGCATAGGACAGCATTGTTGGAACGAATACGTATACACAGGCTATTGTGCAAGATTTCTGTACCGAACAAAACCTAGTTCTGCATTGCAAATGCTAAAAAGAGAATGCATTCTGCGTTGAACTGTCATATTCCTCTTTTGACTTCACTGAAGAATTAGAAGGGGGATGGGGAGGGAAGGAGAAGTGGAGCGAGGCTGATCATAGAAGTCACAGAAATGAAATACTCATCAGAAACGCCCCCAGTAGTCTCTGAAATCACCGAAGAAACTGAAAGCTCGTTGAATCTGTGGTTCCTCTTTCTTAAGTGATTATGCAGCAGATGAAAATCAGGCAGGTTTGCTAAGAGTCCGGCAGATTTAGTGCAGCCCTTGCTTTGCTGTGCTTGTGTGCTAGGCTAAAATGAGCAACTGTAGTTCAGGCAGTGTGCTTGGAAATGGAGAGAAGAGTGCTCGGGAGAGTTTGTGTGTCAGGCTACGAACAGTTAAGAGGTTGAAAGGAGTGTTAGATCAGGCATAAGTTTTGGGTATGCTGTTTCAACTTCAGTTGAAGAGTTGCATATTGCGGGCAGTGTTGTCTGAGGGATAGGACAAGCATCGAGAGTGTGCCATTGATGACGTGTTAGCAAGTCTTTTAACAAGGACTGGAAGACCATCAAAGTTATGCCAAAGTCCTTGTGGATACAAATTAAGGTACCAAAGATTTGTTTTTCAGAAATTCTGGTTACTTGTAATTTTTACCAGTTTACTTCTGGAAGTAGTTGGAATTCATAAAAAAACACATCCAAAGGATTTCAGAACTGATACTCAGAAATTGGCCTTTCTAGGGTTGGAGACAGTTTTCTAGACATGTTATCTTTAACCATCATGCTAATTTCTTAGTAAATGCTCTGAAGGCCTGTAAAGTATTTTGAGCACTGTGATGTAAAGTGCTATAAAAATGGAAAGCTGCTTTAAAATTTCTTGATGTTCAACTAGAATATACTTTATTAATACACACGGGTCATCTTATTAATGATAGTTTCCTCAGGTTGTCAACTAAATGCTTCGTGTAAAATATATGTGACTTTGTTAATGAAGAACGTAATGATGTGCTGAAGAAGTTTGGGTGTTTTGGGTTGGTTTTGTTGTTTGTTTTTTTTAGGAAGTAGCTAATTAACCAGTCTGAAAAACTTACTTTCATAATGGTCCTTCTGTAATTGTATTGTGGAATTTTATCTTAATACAACATAAGCAGAGATACATTAATCTGTGCATTACTGTGATGTTCCATTTGTAGATTTTTATTTGAATTCTTTTTCATGTTTTGACTGGCTTTTCAATCTATGTTTCAATGTAAAAGTCACTCCTGGGGAAAATCAGAAACAGTGCTTAAAGGTTCCTTTAATCATTTTTGGCGGTGATACAGTATAGCTATTCCTTATGCTAAGTCTTTTGGTGTTCGCAGCCTATATGGTGGGAGAAAAAGTTTTAGGCCAGGATTCTTCGGACTTTCATGCAAAGGAATAGGTAACTTGCATGTCCGTGAGTTGTCCTCTGATACTCAGCAGAGTTAGTCATAGATACACATTTGTGTGCATAGTAGCAAAAGGGAGGTGTAGCCGTGCTAGCCTTGAACCCATCCAGATGCATGAAGGTAGTGATGTGAAACCACGAGGGCTTGTAGCACAGTACAAGCCTTTTGGGAGCCTGTATAATCGTTCCAGATGTTATTTATGTGTTTGTCTTTTCACTCTTATTATCTGTCACCTGTAAGTGGCAGCTGCAGAGCTGCACGAGATGTTTTCCAAGCCTGGCATCCCTCCAATGACACTGTTCCGTAAGGCTGCCAGGCAATGCATGCAGTTGCCCCTAGCAGGTAACCTGCAGCCTTTCTTTGGGAATGACTGCCTTGGTGATGGTGGTAGCAGCAGCCTGTGTGTATGGGGGCATGTCCAGGCATGTAAGGAGAGGAGAGCAACTTCTGTGAATCAGGATGGGGGTCTGTCTAGCCTGTGGTCCTGGTTCCAGAAGAGGATATATTTTCTATATGCTTAGCCATTCTCGAGGGGTTTATACTCAAGAAACTTACTTAGTTTTCCCTCAAGGTCAGGTAAACCTTTAGCAGCCTCTTTTTTAACCTGTTGATCAAATTATGGAATGAGGGTGTTGATGGGAATTGTCTTAGGGTAAGAGCTGATCTGGTTTTGTTATTTCTTAAAAACAAACAAACCAACCCCCCAAACCCCAACTTTTTCTTCTTTATTTTTTTTGTCAGGCATTTCATAAAATCTTAGTATGGGTTGCAGTAAATTAGTTTACGCTAAAATGAAATGTAGTTAGGATGCATATTGTCTCCAGTGCAGTTAGTTATATTCTAAGTGACATAAAGGGAGAAATAAATCACTTTTCTCTGAGTGTTCATCGTATGAAACAGGGGGGTGAAGGAGGCAGGAGCTCTGGTGGTGGGGTTTTGCAACACACGTCCAAAAAGCTAGCAAATTCTGGCACAGGCAAGCCAAGGCTTGTGAGTCAGCTCCAAATGGAAGACTTGCCACTGAGCAATTTGTAAATAGGAGGGATGTGCTGCTAATTCACAGAAATATCATCATTAGGACCTCCCCTAATAATTGGAAGTGTGGCACAGAGCTGTCTGTCAGACGGGAATTGTTCGTGCTTTGAATCACGTGTTCCCTTCAGCGTGATTTGAGTGTTCAAACCCAGAAATCCTTGTCATGCGATATCTGAGTCCCTGAAGGAGGTGATTGCTCAAGCAATCATTTAGATTTTTGTAGCTGCATACCAGCAACTTACATTCTGCGTGGAAGCTCCTTGGCAGCTACAGCAGCTCCCAGTGCACAAATGGCATGTGCTTCCAGCATGAGGCTGCTGCAGCAGCACTTCATGTCGTTTTGCATAACTTCTGTTTCTGAATGGTCTCCAGCTGTAGCCCTTCTCCAGTGCTCTGCTGATCAACTCTAGCGACTGAAAAATATCATGAGGAAAAGCTATGCCCTTCACCCCAGGGAAAACAATGAATGTCTGTGTTCGGAATGCAGCCAGTGTTCAGGTATTCAGGAGCAAAGGGTCGAATGGGGAATGCAGAAATGAATCTTGCTAATTAATTCTTTGCTTTTAGGGCTGCGTTGATTCTTTTTCTCACGTTTGGTGCAACTGACAGCCACCTGATCAGCAGGCCTGAATTAATAGAATTAATTCATCTCTACACACTATAGAAGATGTACAGATATTCTTTGAAATTGACATCTCAAAATGGATGTTCTTTTTATGTACAAGTAAATTACATGAATGCCTTGTTGCAATGACAGCTGGTGTTGATCAAGAAGTTTAAAAACTGGGAAAAGCTTTTAGATTTGGAGGGGGTGGCAAAGCGGGTGATTTTTTTTAGGGTTTTTTTTTTTTTAGTGTTTTGGTGTGTGTTTTTTTTTAAAGAAATGGGTAAACTGAAATCAGTTATCTGAAGCTACACATTTTGGGGCAGTAGATTTGCTGAAATGCTTGTCACCTTGTCTGCAGTGTGCATTGCGATGAAGTCTAAAGTTGAAACTAGTTCCAGAAGTCTGAATAATCTCCGAATTCCTTTATTATTGTATAGTTCGTAGAGTAAAAATAAATTTCTGTTTTGGATCCCATTGTGTGATTTCAAACTGGACTTACTCGTGTATGCTTAGGTGTGGCCTTATCTGCTATGTCTGTGTGCGCTTATGATTCCTTGAGCATCTCCTTTTGAACTCCTGCATCTGTCTCTTAGTAATCTGTCATAAATGACATTATTATTTAGAGTTTTATAGTAAGGCGAGTCAACTATTCCTGCAGTTTCATAATATCCTCAACTGTTCAGATTCTCAACCCTGAGCAGTCACCTTTACACACGCTGAAAAGCAAAGTGTGCCATACATTAAAAATACTCTTGGGATTTTACTGCATCCTTTGCCATTAAGTTGTCTTATTTTCAGGCTTTATTGTTTCTTACATAATGTATTGCTCATCCTTTCAAGCACTTCCTGAAAGGAGAGTTTGCTGTGTTAGTAGGAAATTACTACACTTGGGTGGAGAAGAATTTAGCAAGTATTTTCCTATTTTGAATTTGTTTTTATACAATTTGAGAGCAAAATCCCAGTGCTGCCAAATTCCTGGTGAGAGGAGGGAGAGCCACAGCTGTAAGGCATTCTGATTGCTTCAGGAGATTCCAATGATGATAATTTGGGATGCCAGATACTCATGTATGCAAAACTGATAGGGAAATCTGACTGTGCCTATGGTTTAGCCTGTTGTGATTTAGGATATTCTGAGTTGAATGATTCACTCAGAACTTTTTTTGGCAAGCTCTAGATGTTATTCTGTAGGAGACATGCTAAATATTTGGATAATTTATAATATGATCATTATTATATTGAATTAAAATTGTATTTGGATTTTGATTGGAAAGCTGTTACATTATCACATTTTAGGAAAATATGAATATTTTTAGAAGTATAATGAGTAAATCATGTAGTCTTTTAAACCAGTATTCATTTAAATGGAGATTATTTTTTTTTAGGGATATTGAAATGCCTGGGAAGAAGTAAATGAATATATAATATTCACTATAAATGAAAGCTGGGAATTATAAAGTATTACTGTACCATTGGGCATTCTTAATAATAAGAGTTTAAGCTGTCCTTCTTGAATATTTGGAATGTCATTTGCTCAAAAAGGGTCTTACTGCAAGTAAAGAATTGCAAAAAACATTGCATTTAATTATGGACTAATTTTTTTCTGATTTAATTTCAGTATTGGTCTTTGTTACTGTGATTTTCTAAATACAAGCAAGAATGCAAAAAGTATTTAAGACATTTCTACTGAAGTATGAGAACTGCTTTGACTTGGGTTTTGTTTTGCTTTTAGTGCTCTTTGGCAAAAGTAAAATATTTGAGATATGATGCTAACTGTCTTACTTTGCTACTAGCACTTTCTTTCTATAGATAGCATACTGTAACTTTCTCTGTAGGAAAATTTGATCTGTAATAATATTCTCATTGATTAGGAATATGAAAAGAAGAATGTGGAACTGTTATAAACAATTAATTTTGAATTTGAGATGCAAAGAATAAACATCCAAGTGTTGAGGTATTAAAACCCCTAGGGAGTTTCGGATACATGATACTGTGCTTAGGTTTTAGTCATTGACAGTGAATAATGGGCTCCCTTGCAAGAAGCTTCATTGAAGTCAATGCCAATATTTTTTTCTTTAAAAAAAATAAACAGCCTATCTGAGATTTTTCATTTGCCATATGAATAAACCCAGTTACCTTCCCTTTACAGAGGAACTTAAAATACAGAGCTTTGTTAGCAAAAGAAATAAAATGCAAATTTGAACACTTTCTTTGTAAAGTTCTTCTCTACAGCTGGAAGAGCTCTTAAATAATAATACTTGCTATTGATATAAATTGTACACTGGAAGATTCAGTTTCCTCATTCAGGTACTCCTGGAATTTTAAATGGGCTAGCCTGCCTGTGCACACATGTATGCTAAGGTGCAGGTTTTTGTTTGTCTAAGAGTGACGCAAGCATGTATCTGCTCAATTTTAAAGCACAGGAAACAAAAGAAATTTGGGCAGACTGGTCATAGAGAAGCAAAGCATCTTGTCGACAGAGGAGATAGAGCAAGGTCAGAGGCCTTTCGCTGGACTTTAGGTTGCGCTGCTGCTTTTTAGCAAGTTTATGGATTTCTCCACAAGGCACCTCTGTCAGAGGTATCATTAGTCAAGTATGACACCAAAGGCAGTGGCCCAGATACTTGTCAACATCATCAATTGCTTGGCCACATATACTCAGATATTTAGTTAAAGGGACAGTGTATTTGATATTTGGACTTGATGTTAAAACAGCCATGTTGGCAAGATGCTTCTGCTTTTGTGCTGACTAAATACTTGGGTGACACTGAATTGGCTTTTACTTTTTTTTTTTTAAACAGAAGTGTTTTGGTTTGTTTTTTCCTGCCTGTGGTGAGAAATCTAAACGTGTTCTAATCCTGACCAGCAGTATTTTGTTGTTACAGTACTGTGAAGTTACTGTTGATGTTTGTGGAAAAATGAGTCTTAGATGAAAGGGCAAAACTTCTTAAGACAACCGCCAAACAAACAAACATTCTCATGCACACACACAAAAAGTGCCGAGGTAGGAAGATGCTTAGATTTAGAATGTTTTACTGCTTCCTTCATGAAAGATGTTGGTACTTGGATTTGGATCTTGAATTGTAAATAGTCACTTCAGTCCGTCTGCTACCATAAAAGCATTCATCAAGGACTGCATGACAAAAGGCAAACAAGACAACTCAGTGTTTGAACTGGTTCACATGTTACTCAGGTAAAGAGTAAAGATGACACTGATGTTTGAAGCATTTCTTTGCTTTCTAAGACAAAGATAGTTTCTTAAGGAAAAAAGTAATCTAGTTTTCTATAGCCTTTTGTCAAAAAAATTGACCAGAAATCTACTGAAGAGGGTTTGTGAGAATAATTCAAATCAGCATAAGATGGTTTGTTTCTGCTCTTCACATTATGAGCATTAATAAAAGACTGCAATGCAGCCACTCTGTAATTCTCAGGCTATGTGGTATACATAAGTACAGTTTTACTATGTTTCTTTCATATTCTGATCCAGTATGGTTTTACTGCAGGTTTTTACCATTTTAGTTTGAATAATGCGTAACAAAGGTGCAGGGTACACTTAGACGGTTAAAGGCAAATTTGAGAGTCTGGTTTGCTAGTGAAGGCTGCAGTGCTGTGACTGGGTCTGTACTAGCCATCCTTTTAGATACCTGTTTCAGGAATACAGCCTGGGGGTAGCTTTCTACCATATTAGTTGGGTTAAAATGTTTAAGAAGTCATATCCATACTCTTACGAGAAGTCAATGGCTTTGTTTAGACTTTACAAATCTTAAGTAAAATCTTGCTGTTAATCTCGTTTGTTAACCTGAACTGCTTTTAGTGTTTTATCTCAAAGTTAACTGGTGTTAATATTTTGTATTTGGGGGGTGTTTGTATTTAGGATGTTGCCAAGCGTTTTATTCACATGTAGACGCAACAAGCTATCTGTACGGAAACTAAACTGATCAGCAACAAGGAGCATGTGGCTATTGCTTAGAGGAGGTCTTGCTCTTTGCCCTGACCAAGAAGGCCATTAGGTCTTCCAGTCATGGAATTTCCTGCATCTAAGTCTACACTTTCATTTACAAACTGTTACATAACTATGTGACAACTAAGATCAAAGTCAGACTTGAAAGAGAAGGCAACGAAATGTTATACAGAGAGGAGCTATTTTCTGGTGCCATAGGACATGCAACAAAACTGTTTCCAGCCTTCTCTCTTTCTTGCAATCTCTACTGACAAGTAATTTACATGGATTGTGTCTTGTTATCATCCCCGGTTTTAGGTGAGGTAATTGGCTTCAACGAAGAGGCTGCAGAGCCGTTCTCTCATCTAACAAGTGGTAGCACAATGTTAGGAGTGGGGATGGCTGATGGGGCTCTGGCCGGGGAGGGTGTGATGTGTGAGTCTGAATTTGCATCTCCATAGCTGGCTGTTTTGTCAGCAGGCTTTGTGCAGGGGGTCACACTCTCTCACAAACACTGTGTTTGAGAAGGAGCTGGCTTTGTTGTTCAGAAATAGTTACTGGCACCCTCTGTGGACTTCTAGCAGATAGAGGCACTTAAGCCTTAGGTAGAAAAGCAACATTTTTCGTTCAGATGCAGATACGTGTTAGCCTGTGATGCATCCTCTGTGTGCTTTTGGCTGTCTTTTTCCTGGGCATGCTGCTTAAGAGGCTGACTTCTGGTTGTCTGCAAGATGCTTAATTCAATCTTGGTTTTTTCTAGAAATCTGAGACATGGAACAGGCTTGTGGGTTGCACTCCAGAAACGAATCACCAATTTCTGTACGGAGTAGACTGAGTAGAGTTTCCCTAGCTAGGTTACTTATTCACCTTTAAATCAGGCTGTCAGTGAACAAAATTACCATCTCTGTGGTTCTGTGCACTTAAGTAATTTCAGACAGGCTCTTATGCAGAGTGATTTCATACTTTTCTGTTTCTCAGTTGGGTAACTTTGGCAGTGTCATCGAAAAGGACAAAGATGGAAGAAACTGAAGTGGTGGATCAACTTTCTCCCTTGGAGCATGGTTCCAGGGCATTTTTCCCAGGTGGAGCATTTTTCCAGGAATTTTCCCAGGAGACCTGCCCTGGAGCAGGACTGTCAGCTACTCTCTAATGCTTTTTTTATTGTGATGATGAACAGAACAACTCTATTTTGCTTTGTGCTTAAAAGTATTTTAAGAAGACAGTGCTTTCTGAGTGACTTGATTTATGAGAGAAGAATACAGTGTGGAGGTGTAAGGATAGTCTGTGTTTAGTGACAGCTGTAACTGAGTTGCTGCAAGTGACAGAATTTGCTTGGGAAAGTGCTCTAGTTTAGGTGTAGGATGCATGGCTGTTTACAAGTAATCATCTGGGCCATACTGTTAAGATGCATGGAGAGAATGTGAAAATCTATTAACATCTTTAGTTACTCAACTGATTTATTTTTGGGAGCTCATGAATTGGCAGAACACAGTGACCCCGTCTGAAGAGAAGTGTAATGACTTTGAATGCAGGAAACTTAGTGAAGTTATTAAGTTACTTGCTACTATTTCTTTGCAGCAACCATAATGGAGATTTTAACCCTTTGCTTTCCCACTGAACATTTTTGCATAGTGTTAATGTGTTTTGATGCAAATCTAATACTATCCTCTCAATGCAAAATTGCTTAATGCATCATACCGTAGCTTTGAAGAGTATGAAGTTTTCTTGTTTGAAAAGGTGGGGAGAAAGTGATCTGGTGGTAGATAGCTTGTTTCTTAACCCTTTGTAGTGTTATACCCTGCATTGGGAATAGCTGTAGTTTGGATCCAGAATTGGTCCTGGGCACAAAATGCTACAACATAGAAAAGACAGAGCTCTCTAGTGCACAGGTAAGAATGCCTAGAAGTAAGAAGCTGAGAGAAGTGATATTTATGTACAAAATCAGAGCTGTATTTTGCATGACACTGATACTGCTTTTGCACTATGTGGCTAGAGAGACCTGGCAAACAGAATCAAAAACTGACAGTGACAACTGCAAAGTCTTGCAGAAACTTGGCCCTTCCTATTATAAGTTTTCTACACATGACTGATTTGCATGGAATTATTACCACTTAGCATCATGCGTAAGAAAGTAAGAACAAGAAAGCTTTCTTGTAATCTGTTCCTTGTGGCTAGTACTACAGTCCTGGTTTGGAGAGCTGATATGAGGTTGCATGGAGTAATCAGGGAGTTTATTCTGGAAGAAAGGTGGTTTTCTTTTGGCTTTCAAAGTTCTGTCCCCTTAAACCATCAGAAATTCTCAACTACATTTTTAGTTTAAAACTACTTCATTGCTGGAAGTGTTACTTGCAGTTGTCTTACTGAAAAGTTAAACTGTGCTCATGACTTAATCATTCCATATCCCTTCATTCATTCACACAGTTCACTCATAGTCTCATACCAGCATTGCAGGATTTCTTACAAATGCTGAATGTTGAGAACAGATGACTTCCCAGTCACTTTGAAAGGAAAGAACCACTGATCTGATTTTTGTGTCATACAAACAAGATATAAAAAATGCCAGCAGATGAAGAAATAAAGCAGAGGTTAATACTTGGTGCGATGACTGGACTCAGGGAGACCATTTTGCTTTAAAGGTGACTTCTTTTCATCCCTTTTTTTCAATAAGGAAGATCTGGAAAGCTCATGTGTCTGGAACAATGTCAACTGTCCGCTTATCTGTTCAGCAGCAGTCCCTTACTATTATTAAAAACAATTGCTGGAAAAAAAATTGTCTTGGGTCTCACATCTTAATTGAAGGCAAGGATGTTAATTTATT
>JANHGB010054837.1:26261-56556 GCA_026283785.1 Coracopsis vasa
TTTCCTTGGTGGTATTCTGGTTTTATTTTTTGCATGCAATTGTGAGAATTGGGGTGTTCAGTAAGTGTGCTTTGTTCAAAGTAGCTTAAATCTCTTTCTTCCTCACTCATTTTCACTATCTTGGTTTTTGTGCTGCTGCAACTTCAGTTGTTCTTCAATGCCTACAGTCTTCTCTAGTGACAAAATAACTTTCCTAAGAGGCATGTAATATTTTTTAGGGCTCTCTTTATGGAACACACAAGTACATATTCTTTTTCCCTCCTTTAGGTCATCTCTGAATTTACTGGGGTTTTTTGTAAGCTTTGCATCTTAATACTTTTGTTACGTCTCTTTCCTAAGTAGGTGCAGTTCTAAACTGGTCTGAATTAGGCTTTGCAATGCTGGTAGCTTCTTAGCTAGTAATGGAAGAAAGAGAGCCACAGTCCACACAAGTGGAGATTTGGAGAGCTGTGCTAATGCAACACTTCCTTGCTAACCTCAGAGCCCTTTCTCTATATACTTGTGTGTGTGGATACTTGTGTGTTGTAGTTGCAAATCTCAGTCACCACTATTAAGAACAGCACCAGCTGTTCTTGTTTTTTTTAGAATGGTTAAACCCAAGGACTCTTGAAGTAGAATGTCAGCATTTGGGCAGTTTTAAGTTTAAATTTGATCTAGCAGCAGTATCTTCTGATATACAAAAAAACTTACATTCTTTTTATCAGAATCATGCGACTGATCAATCAAAAAGGCATGCAGAAGCATCAGTGTAAGGAAAATGTTACAAGGTTGTCTGGTTTGGAGAGAAGCATAGCTTGTGATGATTTCAGAAAAAGGAAGATACTGTCAGAAACCACTTTTAAGTCGTATTACCTCAGGTATTGTGGTTTACATTGATGGCAGTGCTGCAAAAAGCAAGGAGAGAGTGTAACATTAATGCTCCTGAGAGGCACGTAGCAACCTTTCCACCTCTGCATTTTTGCTACCAGGGATCTAGTTTCCTACTGTAGGATGTTTTTTCCTCTCCTAGTGAAGTTTTGATAATAGGAAAAACTTACTTTATGAAATCCTCATTTGTGTACTAGTTGCAGTTTAGAGAGAATTTTCCATCTCACGTGTCCATAATTTCTCCTACAGTTATTTTTGTCCTCTTCAGAGAGGACTGGAAAATGAGCTGAGATGTTGTGCCTAGAGGAGGTAGGAACGCCCTGGCTCCGTGATACAGGGTGGCAGAGATCCATGGTCTGTAGCCAGGGCAAAGGGGGAGGCAATGCAGGGGGAGCAGCTATGTAACAGCCTGAGGAAGTGAGTCACGCTCTGAAACACAGGCCCATGGTTCCAGTAGCGCTGAAGCCAAGCTTGGCCTCTGAGGTGGAAGTTGCGTAAGTTCATTTAAACGCTTTGTCTTTTCCTCCTCCTCATGCTCCCAACCCCACCACAGTATTAAAATCTGCACTGTAGCCATATCCGTTTAGAGGAAGCTTCAGTTACAGGACTGCAGTGTGCTGTATGCTTTTGGTTTATTATTTTTCATTTTATAGAGAGAGATAAATGGATTGCAGGTTTTATTGGAGGAGATATGGGTGTTAGACTTACCTGCTTCACTCAAGAGAAACTTGATTTTCTAGCAGAAGGGACGCAGTAAGAATAGGTTTTTAACAATTTATTAAAACCTTTCTGAAATGCATTAGTGTGATTTGAAGTGGAACAGGGTGAGTATTGAAAAGAGGTAGTAATAGAGATGCTTTACCTTGAGTGTTAGTAGTTTAAGAATTTAATTTAAAACTAAGATTCTTAAAAGGTTTTATGGGTCCTTATAGAAATACCAGTGTATGTTTTAACACGTTAGACCTTAATCCTGCAAACTAGGCTTTTAAAGCCTGAGTTTGTGGATAGCTGTTCTCAGTGGAAGAGGAGGGTAGCATTGTCCTAGACTGCATGTTCCAGAAAGGCTTTCTCCTGTTATGTTTGTAGCTGTGCACTAGCAGATACTTGCTGGTGTCTGAGAGCAGCTGTAACAATCTGCCTGAACTGCTTTTCCCATGAGTGTGACCTGAGCAGGAGCAGTTGCTTTCAGCTGTTGAAGAAAGCATCTGAGAGGGCAACAGCTTGAGCAGGCCTTGTCTTCAGTGCTCGGGTGCTTGGTGAGCAGTTCTTAATTGCAGAGCAACTGTTATGATTGGGGAGGGGGTGTGAATGATGGGCTGCCACCTGATCCTTTCCTTCAAAACACCGAATTCAGCATCGTGTTGCATGTTTGGCTTCATTCATGTGCATGTGTGCGTTTTAAATGTCTTTGGGAAATGCAGCCTGACATGTTGTTTTTCTTTTGGCGGGTCATGAGGGTTTTTTTGGTTTGTGTTTTTGAGTTCGGATTAAAACCAGATTATTCTGGCTACAGAACGACACAGAAGTAATCAGCCAAACGAGAGGAGGTTTGAGAGAAAAGCCTGCAGGATGAGCTTGAGTGATGAGTCAGAAGTCTGTGTGCAGTTAGGAGTTGCATCATGCAAATACAGTGTGATATCTGTTTGGTAAAACTAAGTTGTCCTGGTTTACATTCTGGTAGGTCAGATCTGTTATTTCTTACACATATCATCCTGATCTTCATTGCCATGGGAAATGGGACAGACACATTGTAGCTTATCGTGTCTATATGCCGGTTATGTCTGATGATTCATTGCAATTGCTTCTCTATTTCAGGTCCTGTAACTAAGTGGACCCTGTTGGCCTCTGAACCACAAAGCGTGAGAGTGAAAAGAAGTGGGAGAAACACGTGAAGAAAAAGGAAGTGAGGCACTTTCCTCTGGACTGCTTTCCTGCCCTTTATTACTAAAACTGAATGGAAAAGAGGGACTTCTGTGCCTTTCCTCCCCCCACCTCAGGGATGGGTGGATTGTAAATACAGTGTGTGCGGCTGGGAGAATAGACTGAACCATGAATCTTCAGGCTCAGCAAAAGTCTTCAAGCAAAAGGACTGGGAAACGAATTGCCTATTTTAATGAGCAGGAAATAGCTGTGTCATCAAAAGAACCTCAGCAGCCACTGAAGGAAGGACAGTACTATGGCCATGGAGGGAATATACCAGTTTCCCAAACTATGGAGATTTCTCATGGAGGAGGATTAACAAGTGCCCCCAACAATGTTGCTTTGATGAACTCCGTTTACAATCAAGATAGGGGAGAGTCAATGATGATGCCCCAGGCAGTAACAGCTGTCAAATGGCAGAATTCCCTAATGGGAAATCGGTTGCCAGACAGGGGTGACGGCCACTGGCAGTCTCCTCCTTCGATGTGGAACCATGGTATGGTTTTTGGAGGCAACCCAAAAGGACCCCACTCCAATGCTGGTGCACCAGGCTTCTATGGCCATGCAGAAGCCCTTAAAAGAAATCAAGAGAAAGGCGTGTTTGTGTCACAGCTGGACTTGTATGGAGATGCTGTCCAGCAGATGATGTCCCAGAAGGCTCAGCTGGAACAGCAAGCCCTAGTTAGGCAGCAGACTCAAATGAATTCTTTTCATCAGTTGCAGAAACAGCAGCAGCAGAATCAGAGTCTGCCGTTACAGCCTTTCCAACTTGCGTTTGGTCACCAAGGCCAAAAGCAGGGTATTCCTGAATTGTTACACGTCTTTCAAGAAGCCCCAGCTTCTTCCAGTCCAGCATTTACAGCTCAGCAAAAACAGCAGGCTCTTCCCCAACTACAACTGTTTGAAAACTTTTATCCTCAACAGCAGCAGCAACAGGCTGCTGCACAAGCCTTCAGCCTGCAGCAAACTACTTCCATAGCACAGCCTCATGTGGCAGCTGCAGCACCTCAGCATCACATGATGGCACACCAGTTTCAGCAAACAGAGAGGAACCAGGAACTATTCAAGGCTCTAACAGAGCAGAACCAACAGACTGTGCTACCTCAGACCCAGATTCCCTTTCCAAGAAGGTCACGGCGACTCTCCAAAGAAGGTGTCCTGCTGACCTCTGCAGGAGAAGTGTTGGCTTCCAAGCAGTCAGAAGAACAACCTAGCAATTTATTTTTGCATCACTGGCAAACACATCAGCAAGAGGTCCCATTACAGCAGCCACCTGAATCACTGGCCCACAACAAAAGCAACTATTTGCAGCCCAAGAGACTGGATCTGGGGCAGAAGGATGTTCTGGTCAATAGTGAGCTGTGCCAGATGGAAACAGACAGGCAAACCACAGCCCAGAATGGTAGAGATGGAGAGAAACAGGCAGCAGCAGCTGAAGAAAGCACTCAGAGAACTAATGATTTTCAGGGTGTCAGAGGTGGTGTCATCCAGAGTACACGACGGAGACGGCGTTTTTCTCAAGAAGCCAATTTGCTAACTTTGGCTCAAAAAGCTGTTGAGCTGGCTTCTCTTCAGAATGTAAAGGTAAGGTGTGCATCCTTACTAATATAATATGGTTTAGACTACAAAATAGAGCTGAAATAAAAGTAATTTAGGTGTGTATGCAGGATAGGATAGTATCTTGATGCAGGAAGTGGTGTGGTGCAGCAAGGGCAGCTCTGGAGTGCTGGTATGTAAGTTCAACTACTGTAATTCATAGATGCAGGAAAATAGAAATCTAGTGCAGTGAAACCACCTAAGGGCAATTTTATTTCACCAATACTGAATGTGATTCTAGCCCAGAGCTTCAGAAATGAATGTTTTCAGCTTAGGCCTCAAGCTGATCAGGATTTGAGAGTATGAGTATTTTGAGTATGAGCAGTTCACTTGGTGTCTTTTTACCAATTAACATTCTCTTCCTTTTAGGTTAAAAGACTGCTATTTACCTGCCAGTTTTCCAGTTTTAGCAGTTGAAGTGGTTCTAAACTGTGCTATTTAAAAATTACGTAATGCAATTTGTGTTCAATATTTTGCAAATACTAAAAGCCTGAAGAAGCCTCACTTGGATGAAGAAGTTGTACTAGGAGTGATAAAGGTCTGTCTACGGTATCCTATTTGAGAATGACCTGCAATGAATTATATAGATTGGTAACCTGAGGACAAAAGCTGCCTGTAGACCTTCTGTAGGGCTAGGTGGGGAAGAAGCTTAGCGTTGGCTGAGAAGTTAATTCACTACTGTTATACTTTTGGTGTCCCATCAGCCTGAGCTGTACAGTATGTATCCCATGTGGCAAATGACAAGGTTCAAAATTAATTAGACTGATAATTAGGGGGAGAGAAATGGTGGATTTTTTTACTTGGGTGGAGGGTTTTTGATGTTTTCTTTTTATGTTGTGGTTTTTCTTTTATCTTTTATTGAGTGCCTCGTAGGAGAGAAAGATATACTTTTGTTTGGGAGCTTTGTTGCCAGAGGCTGATAAGTATGGGTGTTACAGCATGAGCATACTTTTACCTATGGTTTTGCCACTTGAGTTGCTGCCCAGTCAGACAACAAAGGGAAGGGAATTTTAGTCACTGTCTTGTTCTTGTCGTCATTTTTTTCCTAGTCTGTGGCCATTTTTTCCAATCCCTTCCTTAGAGGGATGTGCTTTTGAGTGAAAGAGCTGACCTAATAAACAATGAGGCAAATATCCATAGCCTAGTCCATCTCTTGCACAGCAGACAGCAACAAATGACTGTTGATGCTGTCTTTAATCTTTTTGCTCTATCTCCAGTTGAACAAGCAGATTTGATAGAAAAATAGTAGTAGTTAGCAGCATGAGCAATTTACTCTTACTCTCCTGGACACTATAGGGTTATATTTCAGGAAGGCCTATAATTCACATTGTAGTCTGATTGCCAGCAGAATGACAAGAAGCAATAGAGCATCTAGGAAAAG
This sequence comes from Coracopsis vasa, assembly GCA_026283785.1. Lineage (NCBI taxonomy): Eukaryota > Metazoa > Chordata > Aves > Psittaciformes > Psittacidae > Coracopsis > Coracopsis vasa. The sequence continues at coordinate 32,026 of JANHGB010054837.1, forward strand.
GCCCTGAGAGGTGAAGCAAGAAACTGGCCTTTGGAAGGCATGTCTGCTTGCAGCTTGATTCATAATGTAAAGACCAAACAGAAAAGTGTTTTGACAGATGCCCTTTTGTTCTTTGCAGTTACGCAAGCAGCTTGTTTGCTTCCATGATGGCACTAGCAGAAGAACTCTTTATGTTTCAATCTCTTCAGGCTTTCAGGAAGATGTTTTGAGAGATGATAACATTCTTCCCTGAGATCTGATGGATTTTACGTGCTTAAGGGGTGGCTGACATGTGAGGCAGAAAAAGAAAACATGTTTACTGGAGAAGAGTGGTCTGCTTCTCTTTATCAGTGTCTTTCTGTTACAAACAATTTAGAAGCCATCTCTAGCATAGGTTTTGTGAAGAACATGTAAGGCAGCCGTAGGGTTCAGTTATTAATGACAGACAATGCATTCATAATTTAAGCCAGTTGTTTGAATGTTCCAATGTAGGTGTGTGTACTTTATGCAGAAAGAGTCTTCTGGACAGCAGTATATGTCTACATGTAGTGGCACAACTGATGCTTTGCACCAGAGATGCCCATTGTACTGTGCCTGCCTTTTTCAGGTGGTGCAAACTTATTGCTGCTTATAGGCTCTGCAGCAAATTCTCAGCTCTTGGTTTTATGGCTTCATTTCACACAAAATGTTATATGTAAAAACATGGTGTAGTTTGTTTTCTTTGATAATGCAGAAAACTTTTCTCAGATCTAAAATGGTGTTCAAAGGGTGTCTGAATTTAAATACTTTATGGAAGGGAGAAGGAGGGTTTAGTGACCTGGCCTCTTTCCCCTGGCACAGGGCAGGGCATCAGCTGCCACACACATAAAGGGAGGGGTAGAGGGGGGGAGGAGGAGGAATATTTGTAGAATTACAGTTCTGGACTCATCTTCCTTCATGGACAACCTTCTGTTTGACTGCAGAGAGAAGCTGCTTTTACTGTTAGCAAGGTGATGCAGAATGCTGTCAGAAAGTGCTGTATGGGCAAGTGTTTTGAAAAGGCTGGTGTGGTTTCTTGTTTGATCACAGCAGCAGCCTTGGAGCAGTTCTTCCAGCTGTCGCAATTGGGTTTTGTCCGTGAATTCTAAATTTGTTTAGAAACCACTTGAGGGATAAACAGGATCCATGGCAGAATGACTGTGGATGTTTCTGTGGATGTCTTGGAGGGCTCCAGATCACTAGTTCATTCCTTGTACCTATGCAAGAGTCTAAATAGAAGTGCAACAAGTTGTACTTCCTGGAAGTTATCCAGCAGCCCTCAAGCCTTGGATTCTGCAAGAGAGATGCTGAGCTAGCTGAAAATCCCCAGCAGTTCTACAAAGGATTATCCTACCCTTTGTTCGGTGACTTCTTTCTGCTTACCTCTGAGTGTAGTCAAACAGTTGAGAAACTATTTAGGGATCTGAAACAAATAGCTTAATTCCAATATCGGTCGTGTCCCCTCTTAGTAAAATCAGGTATGTGCCATCTTTCATGAACAGAAAAGCTCTAGCATACACCACAGCATCTTTAAGGATGTCTCAACTATTTAGATTAAGTTCCCAGTGGTGCCTTCTCTCTTATCTCTACTACTGTTCAGGTCTCCTCCTTCTTCTTTTGAGGGGATCATCTTTCCCATCATTAAGGAGGAGAGTCCTTTGCTGGTTACCTCCCAGTCTTGAAAATTAAAAGGAGCATGATTAACTGATCATAGAACCAGAGAGATGTTACATCTTTTGTGTGACTAGCTGCCAGAATTTCCTCCTTGTAGTCAGGAAATTAGTTCATATCTCTTGACCTGCACATAGGAAGTATCTGAGGTTCGTAGATTGGTCAGATTTGGTGCTCGTTCACACATTCATATTGCCATTACTTGTTTGATTGCTGTTATTCTCTCAGGTACCCAGAAGTATGTTGTAGTGCTTGCACTAGAAACAGCTACACTAGGCAGTGGTCTAAAGAATGTACTATGAATGCAGTGGTCTAAACAGTGGTGCAAAACGCTGTGGAACTCACTGCTAGGAGACCTCAGCATAAATTTCCCTGATGAATGGAAGCCCACGTATAGCAGCATGAAACCATGTGTGAGCTGCTTGTTCACATATGGGCAGGACTTGTGGAACTATACACCTGATTCCAGCCTGTTTGTATGTTTAAAAAGGCATCCTTAGTTTGTCTTTCCAGGAATGGTGGAGGGAGGCTACAACAATTTACAAGAGCCCTTTACTGTCTAAAGGTAGCGATGTCACTAGTAACATACCCGTCAGCATGATGAATGCCTTCCAAATTCAGAATCGGTAGTCTCATGGGAAAATACAGATGTATATCACCAGCCTGGAGTGAAGGGAGGTCCTCAGAGCTCATTAATGCCTTCTGCAATGCAATCTGGAGCAGGTGATGCCAGTTGTGACTTTTCAGTTGTATGTTTCATCATTGTGTGGTGAGGGGCAGATGTCTCCAGTCTTTGTGAAGAAGCAGTCAGACTTATAAACTGCAGTGTCACTTATGGGATAAAGCTTTTCGTGCACGCTTAGCCTTACTTTAATAAAGATCATGGAAGGAGGCAGTCTTAAATCTTCTTGATATGATTGATTTTATTTGCTCAAGCTTGGCACCTGTTTTTTTTTTAAGGCTTAGTGCTTCAGAGTGGACTCTTTGATCTTAAAAGCAACAAAAAATACCAAGACTCTGAATTTGGAGAGCAGCCAGAGCTCTAATTCCAGGCTCTGACTGACACATCTTGTGACAACACAGTTGTGCTTCCGTCAAAATAAATATGCTATCAAAGTCAGACTTCAGTCTACTGTCCTTCTAGCTATTATGGGTTGACTCTTCATGGGCCAGCTGGAGCATGTTCTCTCATCAGTGAAGTCAGCTTTCATGATCTGTGACCACAATGAAATGACTTGGGGGGGTGGTGGTGGTGTCTGAGTACTTGACAGAACCTCCTTATGCTAGCTTTTAAATCAAGGTTAGTGTTTTTAGTGGCATACAGTAGATTCTTTTTGAGATCTTCAGTAAATCTCTGCAAAACTTTGTAAGTTCAGGTGAGAGACCTCTTTGTCATACCTGAGAGATAATGTGCCTTGGTTTCCACCTACAAAACATAGCTGTTCAAGTAGAGAAAGATGCCTTAGTAGATGGTGGCTTTGATAAGTTTGCATATCTATTTCTATGTAAAGGCTTTCCAAAAACAGCTTTAAGCTGGAGAGAAGCTCTGAAACATCAAAAGGAGCATCTTCTATGGAGTCTAGGTTGCACTTCTTCAGAGGTTAAGAAGGCTGAAGACAAGTGGTTTGGAAAGTTGTAGCTTTTAAGTGAGCTGGCAACTGCTTTTGACTGAAGAATGGAATGAACATGTATATAGTCATTTGAAGGACTAGAAATCAGTGATCTAACACTGCATGAAGCCTTTTGGTATTACGGTAACTGTGTGTTTATTCAGTAACTCATCCCATCTCCTTGGAGCTCAATTTTCTGGGGTTTCCATGAGTGTAAAAGAAAGCAGAAGCATGGAAGCTGTAATACCAGTGCATAAAGTGCTGGCTTGCAGGTATGCCTTGTTGATTCTGCTGAGCAGAAGTCCTTCAGGCTCAAGCAAACAAACCTCAAAGGCTCCAGTTTTAATAATGAAAGTTGCTTCTGTGATGTAAATGAGAAAAAAAATGCAGCAAAAACTTAGCTCCATTTTTTGTATGAGAGATTTAATTAAGATTATCATGGTTCAGTCTTTCCTGGAACAGAGGTCCAATATTTGAAATTAATAACCTGCAGCTTTTGATCATTACTAAAACTGAAGAAACTTTGCTGGAAGTTATCTGGCAGGGCACAAGTTCATCTGGAAAATAAACTGTCAAACCACAGGTAGTGAAGTGAGACTGAAGAATGATGTATACAAGTATTCTAGCAGTTGAGACTTCAGTCAATCCTCAAGTATTCTTTTTCCTCGAATAATTCTTTTCTAAATCCATTTCAGCTTGCAAGTTGCATTGAGAAACTTGATATACACTGAAAGTGAGATACTATCTGATCTATTATGTAGATACTGCAGAACTTTTAAGGAATCTATTTTTCTTCTCAGGAAGCAGATACTTCAGAAGAGAAGAGTGTGCTGATAGCAGCTCCAGGACCTACAGCTGCAAAAAGTGTGGTGGAATTTGCCAGTTCTTCACCAGCTCCCAAAAGAGCCCGAGAGGATAACAGCCTCGTGCCTCTTATCATTCCTGTGTCTGTGCCAGTGAGAAAAATTGACTTGCAGAACCTTGGAAAAGAAAAGTCTGAGGATGGAAAGCTCCAGAGAGGCCAAACAAATGATCGAGCTCCTTGTGAACGCAAGCCTTCTGTGATAGTCACTCGGAGGCGATCTAATCGTAATACTAACATGGAAACCTCAAATCAGGTATGGATAGATTAAAAAACCAAGGATGACCCAAATCTGTAGATTTAATGATGTAGTTTTTATCCCTAAGCTTTTCTATTAAAGTAGTTTGATCTCAAGGCTTGAACTTGGAATGGATGTAGTCTGGGGACTGTGGATTTTTGCCATTGTAATATTGCCATATATTTGGACATCACCAGCTTTTCATGGCCTACCTACAGCTAATGCTAGTACAGCCAAGCCATGCACCGCTGTTAAACAGTGATAAAGCCAGATGGTCAATAACACTAGAATAAATTGTCTGAATAATGACTGCTTTCTCCTTACATACAGAGGTAATAATAAATACTGAGTAGTGCACTTATCTCTGTATCTGAATAAAATCCAAAATGAAGATTTCTTGTCACCATTTTGTATTAGCCTGTATCTATACTGGGGATCTACTATACTTTTGTGTCCTCTTTTAAAGCTACTGTGAGGTCACTAGGTTGGACAAGACGTGTATGTAGTTCTTGTAAAATATAACTTTATAAGCACTCAGAGCTAGTATTGCTTCCTAATATTCCTGTGTCTATTCCATTCCCCATCATCTTTCTCCCTCTTTCCTTTTGTGCTAATTGTTGAGACACCCTCCAACTGTCCTATCCAGACTTTGAGCTGCCATGAAAGAAAGTCGTCATCTCAGTGCAGTTTTTCAAAAGACCTGAGGTTTTAAAATGAAACTAAGAATGTGATTTTTTTCTAATAGCATGAAGATGCTGTTCCAAAGGATGAAGCAGAGGGCTTTGCCCGGAAACCAAAGCAGCGGCCACGACCTGAGCCACTCTTCATTCCACCAAAAGCTGGCACCTTCATCGCACCACCCGTTTATTCTAACATTACTCCATATCAGAGCCACTTACGGTCGCCTGTCCGTCTGGCAGATCATCCTTCTGATAGGAACTTCGAGCTACCTCCTTACACTCCCCCACCAATTCTTAGTCCAGTAAGAGAAGGATCTGGGCTATATTTTAATGCTATCCTCTCTTCAAGTGGTCATTCTGTTCCACCTCCAATGACTCCTAAAAGTGCTCACAGAACTCTGCTTAGATCAAGTAAGTTCCACTTTATCCTTCCTTTCTTGGCTAATTTGTGATTAGGAACTGTGGAGTAATGGGAGGAAGATGATGACTTTAAGAAGTGTGGTTACTTGAAACTGTAGCTTCTTCATGATAGTCTGGGGAGCTAGAATGGAGGAAATGCAGTGTTGCTCTCATCGGGGCACACATTAAAATGCATTCCCAAGTGATCTGCAACACCCCCTACTGACGTTCTTAGGAATGGAAAAGGCAGTTCCTCTGTAATAGATTCTCGGTGCCTTGAACTGAGGGGACAGCAAATAGTTACTACTAAGATGTAGATGGTGACTGAAAGGTAAGTTCTTGATCATCTTAAAGCCCTTTAGTGTATGGGTACCTTTTTTGAGAGATCGATAGCTCTGATTAGATTTACAAGCCATGTGAAAAATGTATCTCAAGTGCGAAGATAAGCCGTCTGAGCAGTTTTTCTTTTCCTTGCAGACAGTTCAGAAGTTACCCCTCCTGTTCTTACGGTAGTGGGGGAAGCCACGCCGGTCAGCATTGAACCGTAAGTTCCCAGTAGATTCTTAGCCTGGTAGTAAATGTGCTTCCTTTCTTCTTCCTAAACCTTCAAGCTGCTCCTTGTACAGCTGATGGGTATATTAGAAACATTAAAGCTATTCATATTGGTGACTGAAAATTGCCTTTATTTAAAAATTACTTGACATGATAAATAATGTTTGTTTGGGCAAATGCACCTCGTAATTCTGGTGATGTTAAATGCTTTCTGTTACTGCTCTACAGTGAAATTATTGGTTAGGTAAACATTAATCTGTCCTGTTTTGCTGTTTAAAACAGGTTTAGAGTGAGGAAATAATGCTTCTTTAGAGGAAGGCCAAAACATAGTATGGAAAAATGTAGTTAGGTCTCACATGGATTATTCAGATTGCAGGTTATCCATGTGGTGGGTATTAGCTGCAGTTCAACTGTGAACATGACTTTGCTCCATCCTGGGGTACCTCAGTCTTGAAAGCACTACAGCCAGTTGCATACAGTGCCTGTGGCCTGAGCTAATAAGCCTCATTAGTCTTTTTAGCTGGCTGTGTGCTGGGAAAGTTCAGACATGTGTGGACTCAGCAGCACTAGGGAACACAGTTTGAAGATATTGAAGCTGGAGTTGTGAGCTTAGACTTGGTGCCAGTCTGGCTAAACCTGAGCAGAGTAGCAAAAAAGCAGAATAGCATAGCCCTTGCAAACCTTCTGGGAGTGTTGCCAGCTAAAGTTCAGTGCTGCAAAACTACAGCAAGGTAGTTCCAATTCATTATTACACCTAGGTTAATGATCTCTTGTGAAGTCTAAACATGGAGATGCATGACATGGAAACACCCATATAGCATAAAAACACCCACATGGCTCTGCATTGCTGACTCTGCAGTCAGGAATCTCTGCTCTAACTGCATCGTATCCTGTAACATTTGAGATATTTAACTCAAATTCTCCCAGATAAATACCAGGCTGCTTTTACTTCCAAAATGGCTTATGTTTTAACTGGAGCATTTGCTGTCTTTTTTTTCCACTCATCCTTCTTGCATTCTGCCTTCCTGTTTGAAGCTGAGTTTTCTGCACTTTTGGCCACAGGCTGTGCCGAGCAGCTGTTACAATTGTGAATGAACCCAGGTTATTCTTGTCACCTTTGCAAATCCCTTCCAGCCTGAGCCCATTCATGGAAACAAGCACATTTGATGTTTTTTAAATCTGGTTTGAAAATGGCTTAATTAATCTTTTTGTTGGTGGTTCATTTCACACTAACCCAGGGGAACCTCCTCTTGAACAGATTTTTTGATGCATTCCTCTCCTGCCCCCCATCTTGATGTTTGACCTATCTCTGGTGCATTTGTCTTTGGCTGCTGTGTCTGGTTTAAATTGCTGAAGTTAATGACATAAAATTAGCTGCAATTTTAGTCTTGTGTGAAATTTTTCAGATTTGTTGCTGGAAATTTCAAACCATAGTAATTTAGTAACACAAACTGATTTCCTGTTGCCAAAAGGGTGTTATGTACCAAGAGTTGTATTGTTATCATCAGTTTTACTGGCAGATGCTTATGCACATAGATAGCTTTAACTTTTAACCAAGATACATTAACAAACTGCTGTCATTCTGTGTTGTCAAAGTAATCAGTTTGCTGCTCTAAAGCTAGCTTGTGCAGCGTTGTTGTGGTCAGTTACGTGGACATATCTTCTATAAAGGAAGTATGGCCAGAAGCTTTTCTTTAAACATTTTAATTTGATCTGTAGTGTTGACTCCATTAGACATTGACTGTAGCTTGTGATTACCTGATATTGTGTTAATTGCTTATGCTTTGCAAGACCTTCTGCTAATGCTTTTCAAAAGGTCATTGCATTGCAGAGATTTGCAATAGGAAATGGGATAATGAAGCTTAATTTTTCTCTTTGTGAAATAGGCAACTGATGTTGCAGATCCTTGTGTCCTGCTGGTTTTGTAGTTCAGTTGCTTCAAAGTCTTGAAGTCACCCCTCAGCCAGCCTTAAGTATAGCTGTGGTGCCTCAGCTGTGAATTGCCTTCTCAATTCACAGCCTCAACTCTGGATGCTACCACACTCAGCTGTAAACCAGGGCATCCCAGGAGCACTGTTGGTGCTTACAGGCAAGAGCTTTTGCTATACTGAAAACTAGGCTTCATTAGTGAAGGGATCGTGGAATAACATAGCTTGAATGGACTTCTGGAGGTCATCTGGTCTAAGCCCCTGCTTGGAGCAGGCCAAATTAGATCAGGTTACTCAGGTGAACTCTTCAGTAGGAATCTGGTTTTACTTGGACATTGCAGGTACAAGGGCTAATTCTTAGGCTTTCCTAGCTTAGGAATGCCATATTCTAAGATAAAAAGTAGCTTCTTATAGCCTTTTGAGGTGGCACACTTCTTTCGCTCCGACTTTTCCAGTTGCCTCTCTTCCTCTCACAGGTGAGGCCAGAGGAGTCCTGTGTCTTAGGACACAAAATCTCCCAAATTTCCCAATGCAGTAACAGCCTGTTTATCTGTTCCCAGCTGACATCAGTGTGTCAGTTTGCAGCAGTCATCCCTTCTAGGGTGGATCAAAATCCATAACCTTTTCCCTGCCCTGTGAAACTGCAGGCCAAAACAGTAAGGGAGACTAATCACAGTAAGCAGAAGACTCCACGTTAACCTCATGCGTCACCTGCTGTGCATCCAGCAGATTCTGCTTGTCCAAGTGGGAATCCCAACCCGTCTGTGTCAAGCTGCTGCTGAATGTGTGGATGAAGTCAGAACTAGTGTGTAGGGGAGTTATGTTATGCATCTCTTTGTTTATATACACATGCATTGTAAGCCATTCCCCTCAAGTGTGAGGGAATAGATCTGGATCTGCTACAGATGCAGAAGAAATAGTTTGTAAAATATCTTTTTATGTGTGTTAGAAGTCAGCCATTTGTTTTGAACGCAAGCTTTTCCTGCTTACGAGGTCTCATGATGCAGATGCTTACTGGCAATTACCAAAGTGATGTGTTAAGCAGAAAAAAGAGAATGAAGGTTTTTCCTTATTCACCTTCCATAACAGAAAATGATACCCTCTTCCTTTCTTTTGATACCAAAGTCTTCTAGTGGTATTTCAGAACAGCAGAGGACCAGGAGAGGCTGGCATTTCTCAGCTGGTTTTGTTACTATTCCTTATTGTGCTAGATCATGCTTTTTCTCTGGTAATTGTGTTTTCCCTCATGCTGAAGGGGTACCAAGCCAAGACTTTCCAATGAAGCAGCTCCAGGGTTTAATCATCTTGTGGGCACTGCCTGACTACTCTCTCAAAAAAGAGCTTATTTGTCTATCCTTTACTATTTCAGGTGCTACCAGTATGGTGCTAGTTGAGTCCTGAAAGAGGAACACTTTTGCACGTTAAGCATAGATATCTTATTTCAGAATAGGAGATTTTCATTATATTCTAAGTGTTCTGGGCAGCAGCTGTCCTCCAGATCTTGGTTTTCTGGCATATTTGTTTTCTGAAGGGTCTTCTTACTATCTTAGCTTGGACTCTTGCTTTCTCTTCTGGACCTCTGAATTGCATGCATAGTTGCTGTATTACTTAGAAAGTTGTCATTGGACTTATTTCACTCTGAGTTTGTGTAGCTACTGCTGTCTCAGTGTATTTTGCCACAGAGTAAGAGATGTAGAGTAATGACAAAGGATATCTGTGCTCTCACTGTTTGCTGTGCTATTGGTATAGACGTCTAGACCTCCAAGTCTGGTAGAGCAGTCTTCTAATGGTGGTTTTTACCTATCTCTGTGCACAAAATCATGTTTGCTAGTAAAGAGTAGAATCTCTGTGGATGCTCTCTTAAATCACGTGGATTGCATGTTGTGAAAAATCTGTGTGCTAATTCAGACTCTAGAAGTATGAGATTGTTGCTGAAGAGTGGGCTTTCGTTTTGATACAGAATGAGCAATACAGCTTTCATTGGTTTATATTTTTTGTTTCAGTTATTAGAAATAGTTTCTAAAAGATACTAGCTTGTGTCAAGGTCATAACAGACCAAACTTTGAGAATGATCCTGCTTTGAATGGCGAGTTGGACCAGATAGTCTCCAGAAGTCCTTTTCGACATAAATAGTGCCACAATTCTGTAGTTATGGCTGGCAAAACATTAATACTAAAACAGGCTTCTCTTATGCACGAGGAGCAAACTTGTCATAAAAGAAATCTGTGTGACAGCCTCTGAAAAAGTGATGATTATTGAAAGCTAATAACTGTTCTTTGAGCAGTTATTAGGGGATCCCAATTTAAAAACAATTTCAACCATTGTTAAGACAATGGAAACTGGTAATGGATGTAAAACCTCTTACCTTTTGTGTCATACTTATTAATGTAACCTACAACACCTGAAAGCTGTTCATGTTTTATGCAAGAGCCTGCTGCATTTCAATTTCATAATTAGGGCTTCTAGCAGAGATGGAGACTTTTTGGATATTGTAAAGGGGGGCTGACTGTTACATCTTACCTCTTCTGCAGGCGAATAAATGTAGGAACTCGCTTTCAAGCAGAAATTCCATTGCTCCAAGACAGATCTCTGGCAGCAGCTGATGAACACAAAGCAGAGCTGGTGTGGCAGCCGTGGGGTGACCTGGAAACCAACAAAGTCACCCAAGAGAATGGTAAGAATGTGGAAGGCTGGTAAATGGGACTGAATTGTCACAGTTGCCGTAGGGGTAACCACATATCTACTGTAGGCATAAGTAAAACTCTCTTAGAGCTCCCAGTCAAGTGACATGTTTGAGTAGTCTTGAACACAGTCTTAGGAGTAAAACTTATTATCAGGTTGCAGGTGTTGGTGGTTGTTTTTTAATTACAATAAAATTGGACCATTTATTACTAGTCAGGCAAAGAGCAGCCTTTTGCTCAGTGAAGCTTCGTTGTCTTTGTTAACATTTGAAAACCACATCCTCTCAACTTCTGTGTTTTCAAGGGTTGTTCTAGATACAATAGCATTTTGGAAGAATCAAGTTGTAGGTGGAAGTCAGGATGAGGAAGCAGGAGTTGTGGCAGCTAGTAGCAGACTTAGGCAGCTGTCTGCTGTTGGTGCACATAGGTTGTGGCGTGTACAAATCCTGAAGGGAAGTGAGCAGACTTGCTCACTCTTTCTGATGAGAGAAAAAAGGATATGGGGAAATAGAAGTTAAAATATAAGGGGGGATTCAGGAAATCTCTGAGGTGAAGGGAGACAGGAAGACATTGTAGGAGAGAGGAGATTAGCAAGAAACTCCGTGTGTAAATAGTGCTGAATGCTGAGTAATGCCGCATGACCTTGTGGTTCTGGTGTCCAAATTTAACCCAGATGAATTTGCAAGGACATTCAACTTCTCCAAGAGTTTTATTTTCTGTTATGTCTAGCCCTGCTTCAAAAGACCTAATTAACTGTGCGAATCCTGTAGGAAACTCCATTTTAATCTTCTTATCTGAATTTGTTTGGTACCTCTGTGGAAATAGTGGAAAGCCTGCTAGCTGCTGCCTGTTCAAGCATTTTTCCTGGGGCTGGAACCAACCAGGAGCTGGCGTTGCATTTCTTACATGAAGCAAAGGGAAGCATTCTGGTGAGTCTTCCCAGCTTTTCACCCTGATGTGGTCAAAGATGTTAATGAAGGCCATGTAACCTGTCATTCCTGAGGGGAAATCCTTCCAAACTCCTTCCTGTGCATCTAATTCTCACTGTTTAGTGTCCCTTGGATGTCCTTAAAGTGGGTTTTGCCTGATGTACCATGCTATGTTCACTTACTGTCTTGCATGTTTCCAACTTCAACATGTTTAGCTTTTTAACAAACAGACTGACAGGGTGAGTGAGCCGAGACTGCCAAATGAATCTTAAATGTTGTCTTCTTAGAAGATGACCATGTTGGAAGGAAAAATAAGAGGCTGGGCTGAAGCTGAGACCATAAAGTGCTGTGTCTTGCTCCTCTTACTTTTGGCAGGTCCATTTAACTTCCCTGCAAGTGTAGGGAATGGCTGTGCTGGCAATTTTATATTGGTGTTGTAAGACATGATTCACCTTCATAATGCCTTTTGACACCCCTGGGAGGTAATATCAAAGCGCAGAGCAGAGCATATGGCACAGGGTTGTCATCCTTTTATAGTTCTATGATTAATTTGACCTGGCATAAATCAGCCCTGTAGTCAGCAATATCCCATGCTCTTGCCTGGCTGCTTGTTTTCTGTCCCCTGTATGTGCCAGCACTGACACTTGTGAGACTGCATTGGTCTGTGTTGGAGAAGAAGACAAATAAAAAGTAATTTCTGTGTGTTCATGTTAGGTTTGTGCTAGTTAGGGTCCCAGAACCAGTCTACCATTGTGAATGCTGTTGCTGGCATTAGGGAGGAGCAGGAGCTCACTGTTAGCTGGTTTAAACTGCTGATGGAAGCATGACTCCACTCTTTCCTTCCTGCTAACTTTGAAAGCACTTCTAGTTTAAATGCAAAGTAAAAAGCGTGAGAGGTTTGGGGTTTTTTGTGTGTAATCTTTGTCACATGGCTGCTGTGTTTTATTTTGAAGTGTTGCTTAGTTAAGTAAGATAAGGTCACAATGACTTGAATGTGTCAGATGGACATCATTTAGGGCAGCAGTCTGGGATGCGAGTATGTAACTGAGGCCTTCAGTAAATGAGAAGAAGCTGCTGCATGGTCTCTGTCTATGGAATTAACTCTCTCCCAGTACTGTGGTGGTTGCATTGGAAAGTGTCAATTCACAGAGATATGAGTTGGTGCTGAGAGCTTACACTTGCCTGTGGTACTCAAAACTGAGTCTTGATAGTCAAGAATATGATTTTTAAAGTTGTCCCAAATGTTGAACTGTCCCAAATGTTAAACTGCTGTGATTGCTTTCAGTGAGCTTACCAGAAAGGAGAGAATTAACAGTTGCCTGATCATTGATTTAAATACTCCAGACCTCAAGTGAATTATTTTGTTTGCCTTTATCTTAGGGAGCTTTGACCAAACTGCTGTTGCAGAGGCCAGTACGATCGCCTACCCACCCTTTGGCAGATTATCACTACACAGGTTTGTTAGCCAGAAAAACTCTGTGCTGCCTGTCTATCATAAAGGAATTTTTCTGTCCTTTTGTGCTCTTTTGGGGAGCTCTTGAACATTACAATAAGATGAAAAGATCACTCTTCTCTCTGATAAATCGAATGATGGCTTGCTAGCAGTTTTGCCTGTGCAAATTATGACACTTAAAACAAGAAACACTGCATCTCTCAGAATATGTGTGTGTGTGTGTGTGTGTGTGTGTTCTGATTTCCTTTATGGGAAAAAGGGAATGTGGTCCCTTACACTAAGCCACAGAGAATGGAGAAAGATAGTACATACACAAGGGCTGTGGTAACCTCAGAACCAGAGCCTCGCTGGCATGGGTTTCTAGAGTGCAGTTAAGAGGGGGTTTTATGGGAAGCGTTTTCAAGCTTGCTGAAGAAAGCTCAGCCAACTATTGATGCCTGTCAGTGTTTCTGCAGAATTCAAATGCCGTGAACTGCCTTTGTAATACTGCACCCAATTAGAAAATAGTCAGGTGTGTGACACTAATTTCAGTGATCTAAGAGTGACCCCAGCCACCTGAAAGACCTGATGTAAAGTGACATCTAGTAGGTGTCTAATAGCTGGCACCACAAAGCGCAGAGATTACATTTCTTCATTATCGCACACTCTTACTATAATGGTTGGGAAATCTTACTTGAATAATATCTGTATGGCGGGAGGAAATCCCAAGATGTGTTTATTATTAGAGGCAAGGGTGCTAGGATAGCAGGAATATTTGAGATACAATGCATCTTCAAGTACAGTGGATTGTTGCTGAAAGAGAAACTCTGGTCTCCTGTCCCATCATCTCCCTTGTACAAAATCTAATGACGGGATCACCACAAAATGTGTCTGTTCACCTTGCTTTTTTGTTGCAAACTGTCTTAGCTCATCTACTTGACACATTTTTGCAAGCTGAACTGAGTTAACCTGTGGTGATGAGTACTAGATCTAACACAAGGCAAGTGATGAGAGGAGGGCTGAAGCAGTAGAGGATTGGTTAACAGCAGTCTGCAGTGAAGCTGGATTAGGTGTGATGAGAGACTGCACCTTTGCATGTGTGTATTGGTCTTGAAGGCAAAGCATGTATAAGAGTAAACATTTGGAATGGGTTCCATTACAACTGTTTTTTTTCTACAGGATCAGACAAGTGGAAAGTTGCTGAAAAAAAACTTTTCAACAAAGGCATCGCAATCTACAAGAAAGACTTTTTCCTGGTCCAAAAGCTTGTAAGTTACGTTCCTGCCCCGTTTGTTGGTTTTTTAATGACAGCAATGATACATTCCTGATATATTCTTACATGTTTATTGAGCATTTAATGCAGGGAGTTCTTGATTTTCCTGAAACCTCAGTATTAAGCATTAAGTTCTGCACTGAAGATTTCAGAGAAATATTACCATCCAACACAGCACAAAATCCCAGTAGAAAGCTAGAACGATAATGTTTGGTTTGCTGTTCTTGTTTACTTAATCCTTGTACTTACTGCATTAGTCCATTAGTTCACACTGCAGATACCACTTTTACATGGCGTATATACAGAGCAGAGTACTGGCAATGTTCCGGTTCAGCTTAAATGGCTTCCTTATAAAACTACATAGAAGCACAGTTGAAAGGTACCAAAGAAGGATATATGAATCATTTAGGATCTCTCTTTCCAGTTTAATATGACAATGATAGCAAAAATGATTGCCCCATCTACTTTCATGAGGCACGACACTTCAGTGGGGGGCAAATCACTGCAAATCACAGCAGGAGCTGTACATAAAAGGCATTAAACTTGCAAAAGCCCAGAAGCTAAGAATATGTGCCAAAGCTTCCAGAAAGATCAGTGATAGAGAACTTGTAGACCATCACAGGTCTGTGCTAACCGTTGGCTACCACCATGTGTATGAAATGCATGTGGCCAAAATGGGAAAGGGCTGCAAAGCTTCCTTCCCATTTTTGGTTTGGTATTCTGGCCTGGTCTTCTCTGAAGTGCTGCTGGAAAATAAAGCTCCCCCATAAAACTGAAAGGCTGCTCTCAAGCCTGACAGCTCAATTGGAACGTTTCAGAAGTGAAGAGGTGCATTAAGCTTACAAAATGCCAGGTTCTGTCACCTTTACACTGACCATCTTCTCTTTGGAAAGTTGGTCCTGTAGTTGCCAGTGAATAATAGTGGCAGTGAGGGGCAGGCTGTAGGATGGATGGGGCGTACAGATGAATATGACACAGAAAAGAAGGCTTGAGTGGCTGTTGTGGTGGAATGGAGACTACTGAGGAAAGAAAAATATGAAGTGTATTTATTGGACCTTTAGTAATTATTTATGAGCCTTCTTAAAATCATGTTATCGACTGGACTTTCATGTGTTTTAAACACCAGATAAAAACCAAAACAGTGGCCCAGTGTGTGGAATTCTACTACACATACAAGAAACAGGTGAAAATTGGTCGGAATGGGACCTTAATCTTTGGGGACATTGATGCTGCTAACGAGAAATCGATGAAAGATGAAGCTGAAGTAGACATCAAGGTAATTTCCTAATTTTTTCTCACGTTTGGGTGGTGGTGTGAAGTCTGAATTTGTGTTGTCTCACTTGTTGGTAAAATCAAAAGCTGGAACGGTCTGGCCAGTGTGGAAGAGTCCAGACTCAAACTTGTGTCCTGTGTCACATAATGATGTTTACTTGCAAACACCGAAATTAACAGTTCCTTTATCTTCTGGTAAAGAGTTCCCATAGGTTTGCACGTGTTCTTCCTCCCAGAAGGGACATTTACAGTGAAGAACAGGGGCATGTGGAGGAAGAAGAGGAGGAGGAAGAGGAGGCAGAGGAAGGATTGGATAACAGAAAGAGCAGTACAGTTCCTCTCAAAGATGAGCAGACACTACAGGATGGTGTAACAGTAAGTGCTGCATTGTGCATCTTATGCTTTCTGTGCCACTTTCACTCTGCAACTGATTTAGAAAACAGAAGGTGGATGGTTCCACATGTAAAAAGTTTCCACCTCTGACTTCTCTCAGAGCAGGGGACTGGGCTGAGGTAGCTTAGAGTACTCCTAGCAACCAGACTGTGTGCTGTGGTGGGAGAACAGGGATGAGTAAGGAGGGGAGGAAACCCAATATAATTCTTTGTGGTCGGTGCACATAGGACTATGATGAGAAATGTCAAAAAAATATGCTGAAGGCTTTCTCATTAAATAAAACCCTGGTCTGGAATAAATGAAGCACAGGAGCTCAGACATTGTTTTCCTTTTGATGGTGGGTTTAAGTTTCAGTTTGCCTTAACTGTTCCCTTCTCTCCAAAGGCCAATGATGCCAATCAGAGGAGTCAAGAGGCCACTGTCACAGGCAGAGTTGGAAGGAAGCCGAGGGAGGCAACAGTGAAGCCTCGAAAGCCTATTGGTGCTCCAGTGCAGAGGAGGAGGCGGAAACAGAAGATAAAATCAGATGCTACCAGTAAAACTCAGAACACAGAAAATGCATTTCCATGTAAAAAATGTGGCAGGTAAGAGAAACTCCATGTCCAGCAATAGTAACAGAACTGCAGCGGTGCATCTCCTGTGGAAGCATATTCTCAGATGAGCTTTCCTTCTGTCTGTTTAGGCCAGAGACACTGCCAATACTTTTAATGACACATTACCCCACTAATACTCACAGATTAGGGTTTTTTACACATATTGATATTAAGATACCACTACTTGGATAACTACCCTCTGCTGACTGTTTTTACTCAGATGGAATAAGACACCACCTGCGTTCCAACTGTGTGCACTATTTGGTGTTCAGCTGCGTTTTCAAACAGCTCCTGTATTGCCCCTCTGTAATGCCACGTTTTTTGTAACGAGTAATTTCTATATGTTTGCTAAATCACCTATTAAGAACATGGTATAGACTTACTTGTGAACAGTGGCATAGAAATTCAAGACACTACCATTGTTATCACAGCAGGCATTAGGCCCATGGGCACACGGTTCATCTGATTAAACTTGCACCTATCTTTTGTGTCCGTAAAATACACATTTGTCTTCCCTTACACGGTTCTAGTAAGAATTTGTAGGTTTGTTGCCAACAGACTCATAAACTTCAAGAAAATTGAGTTCGCTACATAAATTGCTTACTTTTTAAAAAATGGTCTTGTCATACCAGTGGTGAAACCTGTGTTTAAAAAAGGCACCAAGCCAAGGGATGCAAGAAAATGCAAATTCTGTCTAATTATGCCACCAGGGCTGTTGACAGATCCCTGCTCTGACTGGGACTTCACTGGCCATGACAAGATGCCCTGTGTTTGTGCCCTCGGGGAGCGTGTGGCATTGGAGAGGGGAGTGCTGTGAGACGTCAGGCAGCTGGGATTTGGTCCTGGCCACTGATAAAGGAGAAGCAAGCAAGGATTCTTAATGGTGTTTAAACTGTTCTTGTGGCATTTGGTGCAAAATCCAAATGGTTATTGGGAAAGATGGAGAGACAGATCATGAGTGCAAAGTCAGGAGGAAAAAGATCGAGTGTTTCTGGCTGCGTGGACAAGGCTCAGGAGCGGCATTTGGCTGTTGTTCACCTCCATGTTCATTGATTTTTGCAGCATAGGAGGAATGCCTAAAAACCAGGGCTCTGTTGTGTTAAGCAGCATGTGCATATTTCAGATACCAGCACTGCCTCTCTAAACATTTAAGAGCTGAAGGAAAAATAAGAGGAAATGGACATATTAAGAAATGAAGTGAGCAATTTGAGGGCGCTCACGATCTCCTGCTGGCATTCCACCCAGTGCCAGCACACACAGAATCAGAAGTGCTGTTTGCTGTAGATGTTCTATGCCAATGCCAGCCTGAGTTCCTGTGCTGAAGCTCACAAACTTTTGGGGCTAGAGCAGCAGAAGCTCTTTTGGAGAATTAGTGAAGGAGGCTGTAGGAGAGACCAATGCTAATGTGTGTGTGTGCTTCCTCAGGGTCTTCTACAAGGTGAAGAGCCGCAGTGCTCACATGAAAAGCCACGCAGAGCAGGAAAAGAAGGCAGCTGCACTGAAGCAGCAAGAGAAGGAGGCAGCAGCAGCAGTGGCAGCGGCGGCAGCAGCAGCCCACAGCCAGGCCCAGCAGGAAGAGAGCAGCGAGAGTGGGAGCAGCAGCAGTGGAAGCAGCAGTGCGAGCTCGGATGAAGAAGGAGAAATATAGCAGCAGAGCAGAAATGGAGGGAGTAGCAAGGCTGGACCCAACCTCCCTCTTGGTGGCTTTACTTTTTTTGCTTGCACTTTTCTTCCCTGAACTATCAGGTCTCAAGTTTTAGTGCTGCCGTTTCCTCATGCTACATGTTCCAGTTCACCTTGCCAGTACTGACCAAGCCGGAATGGTGATGAAAAGATTTGTTTCAACTCAGTTTTTTTTCTTTTTTTTTTTTAAACAAATAAGATTTCTATTCTATTTATAATGATACCTGAGGTACAGAATAGAACAATGTCACCTGCAGCGGAAGTAAGTTCTCTCAGGTCAGTCAGACCTTTCTTTTGTGCTTGTCAGGAATCATGCTAACAGGACTCTTGGATATAAAGGTTTCCAGATTGGAGCAAGAAAATGATGCTCTGCTCTGAGCCAAGTGTATCCAGTTACTGTGACACTGGTGATTTCTAGATGTTTCCTTTCTCAGCAGGTTCTCCTTCCTGTTACACTTTCCTGCCTTTCTTTCTGAGCATTTATTCAGGCAGCCAATAAGTTTTGTGGGAAGATGGTGTGCACTTTTGGCCTCTGATTCACAAAAGTGGGATGAGCAAGACGGGCTTCTTCCTTCTGAGAGCAAGTTTTCTTTTTCAAAAGGAAGCCTGAGGTGGTTTGTTTTTCATGCCGTTAAGAATGCAGCAATGGATATAAAAATACCACGTGGGATTAGAGTAGCCACAGGCCTTGCGGGTTGTCTCGTCTTGGAAAACAAAATAGTCTGCCTTTGATTAACTTAATGGAAAGTAGTCTGGGCTTCACAAGTGCAATTTGAAATGTAAACTGCTGGGTTTGACTTTGCATAAATGGGAGCAAGTTTGTTTAGCGAAAATGAACCAAGACTTTCTTGTGTGCACCTCAGAAATGGGTGGAATGAACTCTAATCTTTAGCAGTGATCCCTTTGTGAATGGCTTTTACCTCTCAACACATCCCTTTCTTTCTTGCAGCAGCCCTCATGTATTCCCTGAAGTTGCTATCATTAAGAGCTAGTGCGGTGCGGCCGTGGTTTCCCAGATACTTCTGTCAGAGAGTATGTACATGCAGGAGAGGCTTGTCACTTTCCACACTGGTGGCTGGAGGGCCGTGCCTGCTGAGTTGTCCTGCTGTGAGCCTTGCTCTTTGCTGAAGGGCTGACTCTTCCTTCAGAACTGACACATGCTCATAGCCCATAAATTCTAGCCACCAAAAGCCTGCTGGTAAGAGAGTTAAGAACTAGTAAAGTGGTCCAGATGACATTGATATTAGATCTGCAGAGGATTGCTCTGTACGTCTTTATAGCCCACGTTAATCATTGTTTCATAAAGATGCAAAGGATCAGATCGCTTCCTTGTGATTCACAGTCAGTCCTAGTCCCTACCCTGGCTGCTCAGCTCCCTCTCTCCAGCCAGTGCTTAGATGCAGCACTGATCCCTGGCTCCTGGGTGCTGGCACTGTGTCAGGTCATGTGTGTGCTGCTCCAGTGGTGCAATTCCAAAGGAGCTGGTCACTGCTGCATTCCCAAGCAGGGATCCTAGGGGGGTCGCTGTACGTGAACTACAGTGTGTTCCAGACTGGATAATCCTTCAAGCTGCTAGATAAATTCCAGGTTAACTAACTATGGAGGGTGCCATCTGCAAATCTTTTCCTGCCCACTGGTTTTATACAACCGTGGTTGCTTCATTCTCAGTCTGGGAGGCTGTGTATAGTATGTTTGCTTTGACATATATATGCCTTTGCATCGAATCCTTTTTCTTACTCACATAAACAGTTATTACTCTTACAAAATAAGCAGGAGTACCATTAAGGACTACACTTTATCAATGTTGACACTTTTGTCTTTAAGTGTTCAATTTTCTGCCAAGGTTGTGTTTTTCTATTCCTAACAAAACTAGGTTTCCTTTCAGCATCTGGACAACTGTTCCATGTCCCTGCATGCAGGGGTCTTGTTGACTAACTAAGCTGTGGAAGCAGATGGCATGTCACAAACTGTTAAGATCATGCAAAAATGGCTACAAAACTCAAAGCTACTGGTCTTTAAACAGAAGCTTGAACAAATCAGTCTTCCTGTTAAGAATTTCAATGTTGGTTGTTACCTTTTTCCTTTTGTAAATTGGAGAAAACTCTTGTCTACCATTATTTGAGAGAACAGGATTTTTAGCACACTGTTCCAGGATGGACAGGAGGTGAAGCAGCTGGACCTCGTGGTCCACTTGCTGTACTGGGATTAATTCCAGTAAAAAGCAATGATGCAATTAAAGTTCCAAAGTATGTTTCTGGGAAGTTGCCGATAGTCTCCAGATCTTGAGAACTGCAAGGCAACAGTTCAGGAGCAAGCAGGGCTTGTGAGGGTATCTAAGAAGGATTTAAGGTAATGTAGATATTGTTACACTGTTGTATTTGCCTGGAATACCACTGTCACAGAAGTAGAAGGGTGTACAGTTACTTAACTGAGACTGGGAAGGCCTAAAACACATAACAAAGAAATGGAGGTGGAACTGGCACACATTGAGGAACATGGCAAAAAATGAAGATTTCTTTTAGATTGGAGATTTGGTTAAACTTGAGAATTAAAATAAGGTTAAAGGAAACCTTATAAAGATGTTTTTACAGTCCTTGCTAAAACAGTGCAAAATCAACCAGTATGTAATCCCTTGGAGGGAAACAGAGACTGTTCATACTGGGACAAACCAGAGCTCTGTCTAGCTCCAGATGTTGTTTCTGACAGCGATCAGGAGCAGGTCCTTAGAAAAAGCAAGGGACAGTATGGACTAGTGGGTATAGGTCCAGCTGGAGAATAGGATGCTGAACTAGAAGAAAGTATGTGCTGCCTTTGGTAAGACAAATCTGGGGAAAGGTTTGTGCTGAAATGTGCTCATCTTCCAGGCAGAAAACTGGGACATTTCTCTGCCTTCTGCTCATCTGCTCCATCATCTGTGTTTACTCCAGTATTTTTAGCATCTGGAAGCATGCCTGGGTGATAATGAGCAAACATTCAATCATGGCCCTCAGGAGTTTTCAAGCTTGAAGTAGTTTTAGGTTTGGAATAGTAAATTATGGTGACAAACGATTGATCAGATGAAACACAGTACTAAGGCTTAGGAAGCAAATTGGGGGATTGCTTTAAGTACCAGTTTAATCTTCTTTCAGATATGATGATGATAATGATAATAATGCAAGCATTATTACAGTCTTTCAAAGACCAGATCTTTCAGTGATTCTCCCTATTTTAGGAAATAGATGTGAGTAGTTTTTTCTCTCATCAAGGATAAATCATTGAGGTGCTGATAAGAACAAATCCGATTTTCTTTAATTGCACAACAGTGGTGTGTATATGACACACTGAGTCCAGTACTGGTGGTTTCTCTCCCACCCTGCTGCAGCAGAAATAGAAGAGAACAGGAAGATGTGAAACAGGGAAGGTCTTGTCATTGGAAGCAAATCAGAAAAGGGCTCTTTCTGAGGGCAGTCTCTAACTGCTGTGGGGTAGCACCCACTGACCAAAAATCAGGTGAATGTTCCAAGTCAGTGGCGTCAAATGGAAGTGTTTCTGAGCTTGTTTACATATTGCTGCTAGCCACCAGAAGGTCCCTTTTCTGTCGTGGTAAGAAGTAAAAATGATTCTCTGAGTGTCTTGTGTAAAAACAAATAAGCAAAGCCAAGCCTGCTGCCCACTTGCTTATGGTAGGAGTTTGGAATTGATCCTACACCTGAATTGGATCCTGCCTGCTAGCAAAAGTTGGTAGAGAATTGTTTTAAAACACCAGCCCAACACACCCCAGTTGTTATGGACAAAGCATTTGAGCCAATTAGAAATTGTCAAATCTGGAATTAATTCTGTGGGGAAAAAGCTAGAGTGGCTCTTTCCTGCGGCGCAGTGTTAACTGAAGGCTGGGTGCTTCCAATTCGAATTAAAAAATACAGTTTTCTGTGTTCTGTTGATTTGTCCAGTTTAAACCCCTCTGCTTGTTACTTTCCATCATTTAAAGGCTTGTTTGCTGATCCCCGTTTAGTGTGAGAGTTTGCTGTTAATGTAGAAAAAAGGCAGTATATGCTCAGTCACCGAGTTGAGTTTGAACGAGGCCTCTCTTTGCTTTAGCCGTCTTTCCTATGGGAACACATACAGGATTTGCAGACTGCAGTTCTGTACATGTGTACTAAAAGATTTGCCTCTTACAGTGCGAGATCAGGCTTCAGTGGTCACACACCGCGTAGTCAGGTGGCTGTATTTCAGAAACATGACCTGTTTGAGGCCTGATGCCACCACTGGGCACTGTGCAGTGACAGATCACGTTCTGCCCTGATCATGTACTTCCTGCCTGTGTCGTCTGTGCTTTACAGATAAGATTCAGTCTTTCAGGTTTGTGCTCTGCATTGGATAGCATCTCAGGTTTGTAAGTCTGTGTGTGTATAGAACAAGTAGGTATATGCATGCACTTGTGATATGTATCTGATACAGCTATCAGTGTTTTGCATTCTGGCTGCAAGAACAACTCTGCATTTTAACTTATTTGATGTTTTCCCATTTACTGACACAGGTAATGTGTCTGAGAGAACTCAGTACTGTAAGTTGAAGGCCTGCAACATTTCAGGTGGCTGTGCAGGACCGTGGCATTTTGCTAGCTAGGACCAGGTAGGAATACAGCTGCCTAAAGGCAAGGCAAAGATGGAAATTCTAAATCTGAAAGATAACTCATCTGTTAATCCCATACTAGACATGTAACGTGAAGTGAAATTAGCTAAAAATACCCTCCAGTTTATCAAACTGAGGGTTTTGGTCATTTTTATCATTGCAACAAGCTTAGGTTAAAATCAACATGCAAAAAAAGTGTTTCCTAAACCACACAGAGTGAGCATTCTCACTCATATACTTCTTAATTCTCTTCAGGCAGTGGACTAGAAAGTTCTGATACAAACACATCCTAGTTTAAAAGAAATGGGAGTAGTGAGGACTGCAGCCATGGAAGTCCAGTCTGCTTTCATACATCAGCACTTTCAGTCCTATGGTTACCTCTGCCAAAAACCTTACTTTAAACCACATTTTCCCACACAAGCTTTCTCCCTGTTTCATCTTCTGATGTGTGTCTGAGCAGTTACAAAGCTTTAAAGAGACGGAGGAGCAGTGGCTGCAGATCGTGTTTGAGTTTTGTGCGGGTGAGTTTCTATGTAAATTCATCACTTGGGTTCAGCTGCTTTATTCGCCCTCATTCTCTCCTGTGTCAAATGTTAGGACGACACAAACTATAAATCCCCAGCTGTCTTAAGGATTTTTCTTTCCAAGACCAGGATTCCATTGACAGCTGAGCCTGAACAAACCCTTAACTTCACCAGATTAGAAGACTACATATATTTTTATAGAAATGTAATTGTATATTTTAAAAACCAGTTTCCTGCAGCTTCTCCACATGTATTCCCTATCCCCCCCTTGTAGTTCAGATTTGATATAAACTTTTTTGTGTTCATTCTTTTTATGTTCTGTTTTTAACTTTGTAGTCCCAGCTTTGGTGTACTGTACAGGAGCAGTCAGCCTTTGTAATTACTGTATAAATGCTTTATAATAAAGTATATTACTTTTATTTTAACAAGTAAGCAGACACTTCCTTTTGTGTGTTTGCTGCCTAGGGCACCTTTTAAAAGACTGTTACATGTTTAAAATGTACATATATAAATATATTTACCTGTTGCTGTACAGTTGTGATAGACTGGACTGAATTTATTTTTTGTGTGCTTTTTTTATAAGATATTAATACACTAAAGGAAATCTTGCTGATGTGATTGTAATGTACTATGTAACTTATTTACTGAATATCCTCTATATATCTAAAAAAACCTTTTATTAAATGAGGTTTAAAAAATAGCTTCCTGAGTGGTTTGATGGCTGGGGGGGTTAGGGCAATAGTGACATGAGAAGCAATTATGAGTCCTGTGCTAATCTGCTCTCTCAGCATACCCACCTATGTGTTTTCCGTAGCAATCCTTGAAGCTGTTTCTCAATGTAAACTTCTCCCAAGGACACCACCCTGCAGTGTGGTTTATGTCTTTTATCCAAGAAAAAACTGGCAGATGCAGCTCCAGTTGCTTTACAGAAGAATTGATGGTGTAAGTGTGTCCCACTCCAAGCCAAGTACCTTTCCAGAATGCTAGAAATGACCTTGATCATAGAATCATAGAAGAGTTAGGGTTGGAAAGGACCTTAAGATCATCTAGTTCCAACCCCCCTGCCATGGCCAGGGACACCTCCCTCTAAACCATGCCACCCAAGGCTCTGTCCAACCTGGCCTTGAACACTGCCAGGGATGGAGCATTCACAGCTTCCCTGAGCAACCCATTCCAGTGCCTCACCACCCTCACAGTAAAGAA
>JANHGB010054837.1:60691-72270 GCA_026283785.1 Coracopsis vasa
CAGGCCGAAAGTCAAAAACACAGCACTGCACCAGCTACTAAGAAGGAGAAAAATGACTGCTGCTGCTGAACCCAGGACACTCACGTTAACCACGCTTTAACTACAGTCGCCAAAGGCACAGGCCAATCCCTGTTGCTCCACCACAGCAGATGGGATCAGCAGGGGCTGAGCATGCCCCAGGCTCTATACTGCCAAAGCATCTGCAGTTGGGTGCAAGTGAACTGAACAGCTTAGCTTTTAAAAGATGACAACATGAAATGGCTATTGACTATGTATAGTCCCTCCCATTGTGTTTCAGTGGGGCCTTTACTAATGATCTAGGAGAATAATTCTGTAAGAAATTACATAGGAATATGAAGTGGTTTCCAAGATAAATCCAGTGAGCAAGTTAACTAAGAAACTGTTTTCTGGCCAAGCAAACAGCTGCCTGGAAAGAGTTTGTGCTGGGTGAAGAATGCCATTGCACTCCTGACCTTTTTTAAGTAATGAATCTAAATCAAACTCAAGCCTTATCAGCAATTGCCTATTAAAGTTGGAATGCTTAAGAATTCCTCTAACAGTCATAGAATAACTACATATTGATAAACTGAGATTGTCTTGTAGCCTTCTACTTCACACCGTTCACTTAGAAATGCTCACTTTCCATCTCATCTCACCTTCCCCACTAACTACATACACTTTCTCTCACTGCTTACATCTGTGCTTTCATAACAAATGAGTATCCCAAACCCAAAATTTTCTGTCCTCAAGCCCAGGTCTTTTGTTCTCTGTTTCTTTATTTTATATCAGCCTACCTAGTTATAGGAGGATTCGGGAGCTAAGAAGGATTATGTCCACCAGTGACCCAAGCCAAACCTAGGAGCCAGCTGTAGGCTAATAGGCCACATATTCCAATCTAAAGCTCTTAGTAAGTGACAAAACAAAGTAAGCTAGCAAATATTTTAGTCTCACTGAAACTATGCAAAGAATTCCCATTGCCTCTTTAAAATAAATAAACATTTAAGTTATACATGGCCTTCTAAGCAATGCAGTTGAGTTCCAATGCAAGAAGGCCACTTCAGATCTTAAGGCCAGTAACAAGCAATCATCAGACCAACACTTTCTTGCGCATAGGTCCACAACTGCAGGGCCTGTTTGGTGTAACAGTGAAGTGGATGAAACGGAAAACTCGCATATTTAAAATACTGAGGGATTCCCACGCTAAAAGTAAACATAAAAAGCCTGTAATGTGCCTCTAAACCGCAACATTATTCTTTTGGCCTTGGTTTTTCCAATGATAATGTTGGTCAGCTGCACCTAATAAGCTAAAATGGTTCTATTACAACAACAAGCATCACTTATCAGGGATTAAAACCAGCTATGTGTTAGTTTAGGTAAAGGTCTCCTGCTAGCCAAACAGCAGATGAACTCGGCTCCACTGATCTCTACAGAAGGCATCAAAAACTTGACAAAACTGGTGTGCCCAAATTTTGGTAACTAACTCTTTGGGTGAGAAACTGTGGAGATAAACTGATCTTTTCAAAATTGCCCAAAGATTCTCTTCAAAATAAACATTTCATATAAAAAGTTCTATGTGCTGAGCTATCTGGAGTTACTTAAATAATTAAATACCCAACAAGAAAGTGTCATCAGTTTGCTCCTTCTTCTTCTTCTTCTCCTTTAATAAGTAGGACACCTAAGAGGAAAAGAAAATTTGCAAAGATTTATGGACAGATTATGCATAAAAAGATACAGTTAATACTGATATGCCTGAAAGCTTATCCAGACTGTTGGAAAGAATCAGGCTGGCAGAAAAGAGGATGTGAACTTCTGCATACCTGAACTGCTCTTAATGAGAAAAACCTTCAACTGATGAGGTCTCCTGTTGAATGTTTTTCCAACTCTTCTCAGGTAACAGGGAATAAAAAATGTGCAGGACCTGCACAGATCAGCCTAACTTGGTCTCTGGGAGATGCACCATGTTGGTTCAACTGCTATTAACCAGCTAGCACATCACCCTTCTGTTGCTGGGCCCCTACTTTGTGCTGCTACTTCCACAACATACATGACCAAGTTTTAGTATGAGATACCTCCTTGCTGATACCAGACTAGGATGTCCAGATCACAGAACACAATTATATTAATGTGAATCCAAGAAGCGATATGGCCACATCTCTTAGGGATAGCTTGGATATCATGTAATAAAGCTGTGTTACACAGTAGTGTTATAGTCTATATTCACCCCTTGGGTACTTAAAAAATCTAACAGGAACTAACAGAAGAGATGCCTTCCTGTTGAAAGAGACCTTCAGTGCTTATTTTTGTCCAGAACATATTCAACCACTTTAATAACATTGAGGTCCCGTTATTAGTCATCTCACACATAGTACACAGGCATAGCAGGATCCTGGGACAGTGTAACAGCAAGAACCTTATGGCCAGTTGCAGCATTTCTGACATCTCTTTTGCTCAACATTCTAGTTTTTGAGGTTTCCAGTCTCAAATGTCACTCTCTTTTTCTACATTGCATAGGAAATGTACGTGCCTAATTCAGAGCTGTCCATTGCTCCAGGCTGCAAGAATGCTTAAGTAACTAAGGGTCTAACCTTACACTAAGAAGGCTAGTCTTTGCACATACAGATATTCGCCCTGTTTCATTGTTTCAGAATGTTTCCTAATACAACAGCAAACAGACTACTGCAGGCCATCCTTCACAGCAGTACACTTTTCTCACCAGCCTTCCACTTCCTAGTACTTCTTATTACTTCAGTTGATCTGACTTCCATTTCACAGCTATTGCTCCCTGTAATGAGGCTGTCCCCTCGTCGCCATCCCTACACTTGTACATTCCCTGCTGCTGCTCTTACTCTGTATTCGTGTTACCAGTTCTGCTCTCCTCTTTCCTGCTTTAGCAAACAGGTGATAACAGTGAAGTGCTAACATCTCCATTAACAGAAATTAACATACTCAAAACCTGATTTTAAAATCATATCACTTTTAGTCACAAATCAGGACGTGCTTTAATACATTTTCATATCAGTGACTTCAAAAGGAGGGCTCACAAATCGAGGCTTACTGCAGTGACAAGGGATATACTCAGGCATTTAGGAAACTTGCATGAAGTATTGAAAACTTGCCTCTGCACCAGAAGCAAAACAGAGTGCATTCCTGTCCATCTCCATTCCCCCACGTCACACACTTTTGTTGGGAAAACTAAATCAAATTTGCTAGGAAAACTGTAACTCAATTTCGCAGATAAAAGTCTTGTGAACTTACTTACTGCTAAATCTTTCAGTTCTCTGCTAGCTATATGCTAAAACTATTTGACTGTCTAACTTCAAGAGAAAAGCCCAACTGCAGGACCACTTGGATTTAACACACCAAAATCCATTACACATTCTCAGAAGATCCTACAGCAAGGATCTGAGTAACAACTTCTGATTAATTCCAAAGAGAGAAGGGCGGAATATTAATTACATAGGCACACAGCTGAATTTCCGAGGTTATGATTCATTTCTCTGTGGCTGTCTTTAAATGAAGCTATTAACTTACACAAATTGCCTCATGCCCCAAACTCACCATCCAGCTTTTTCAGCTTGGGCACCCGTTTGGTTGCTTCTTCAATCCAACTGTTCTGATCAGAGGAGAATTTCTGCTGTAGTGGATTGCCTACAAACACCAGGTCCTCTAGTAATGGCAGCTCTGCCAGTCTCACAAACTCTGCTGCAACCACAAAGGTGAAAATACCAACCAGATTGTGCAACATGAAAAGTACACCTGCACCACACAGTCCTTTCAAGCTCAGTGCAAACATAAATAACGTGATACAACAGGAGAGAGATTGCTTGGGCTTGAACTGGTATCAGTTTAAAGAACAGGTCTGCATTTTAAAAGAAGTCCAAGAAAGATGATTTAAAGAACAGACGCCATTGGGTGTAGAAGTGAAATTCAAGATGCTAACTATTTTTACTGTCTTGCATGAGTGGATATTTAGGGATTCTGTCCACATCTGTAGGCTTATCAGAGAGACAAAGCCCTGCAACACACAGAACTACTTTTTACTTGGTGACTTAACTCATGCATTCACCATACTACAAGAGAAGTAGCAGAACAGAGGTGTGGCTTACCCCAGTCTTTCACCAAATTATTTGACATATAAAGAATCTTCAGATTCTTCATTACATGGATACCCCTCAGTTTCTCGATGAAGTTGTATGAGATCCACAGCTCCTCTAAAGTCTCTCTAACTGCCTCCTGGGAAATGACAGGACTACTCAGGGAAGTGGAAGAATATTTTCCTTATTCTTCAGATTCTCTTTTCACCGTGCCCCCCCCAGAGGTCACCACATGTGAGAAAATATTAAGATATATTGGTCCTCGTTTCCTTTTAAGCAGGTCCCTAATTATGCACGACAAATACTCATGGAAATTAAGAGCAAAGGATCTGAAATATATTTAGGAATCACAATATTAGAATAAGACAAGGAATAGCTGCCTGGAGTAGTTGTTCTTAAGGGATAGGGGCAGAGGAGACAAAAATGGCTGCTGGTGCACTGCAAATATACATGAAGTGAATGCCATTCGACAACTGCTGTAGATGGGGTTTTATACAATATAAGTGATTCATTTCAGGTGCGTGTATGCTTGTACCTGTTGGCCATAAGTTGCTTTCATAATTCTCTCAAAAGAGAGGGTTTTTTTAAACCAGCCATTACACATTGACTCTGCCTTTCACATTTCAGAGATATGGCATCTCTGAAGGTGGGAATAGCTTTGAAGAGAAACATTCTGTGGGAGAAACATACGGTATCTCTTGAGCAAGTAAATAATTTCTATGGTCATTAAAAAAAATGTTGATTGAAAAAAAATTAAGAAAGTTCTTCTGCCCTTAATTCAGTTGTAACAAAAATGATCCAATATTTTCCTCAACAATTCTTTCCCTACCTGGTAGACTTAGTCCTCCCATCATCTTTTCCCTGAAAGCCATATTGCTCCAGGTGCCAGTTAACATAAACAGGACTTTCGGCAAGTGTGTGTTCATAGGACTGCCAATACTTGTAGTAAAGAAGCATAGCCTGAGCATCTTCAGCTAGAAATTTCCTCATGCAAAAAGTCTGCAGGAATTACTTTCATGTAAAGTCAGTGGATTCAGAGGGCTTTACAGATAAACAGCAGTTTTCCAATAAAAGTTGGGCTCATCTTTACCAAAGACAATGAAATCTCTCTTTCTAAAATCCTTTCATGTAGCAAATTAGCCCTGAAGAATCTCCAAACATTAAGAATGTTTGAACAAAAAAAAGAGAAAGACCATCTGAAAATTCAGATGCAATGATATAAAAGGGTGAACAGATCATAGAAAAGGAAAAAATAAATGGTTAGGCAACAATGTAAATTCAGCAAAGACATTTTTGAACATAGAGGAATTATCCCACTTTCTAGACAGCATTCCATCATTACTGAAAAATTGATACTAAGAAGTGCATACCAATCCATTCAAGTTCTTTATGTTGTTTCTTCCCAAAGACAGAATCCTCAAATTTTCTGTAACAGATAAAAGAAAGGGTTTTGTTAATAAATGTGAGGGCATTTTTAAATATAAGAAGATGCCATATTTTACTTACAAACAAACTCCACTCTGAACAGCTTGTCTTCAGAAAGAATGACATAACAGAAACAAAACCTCCTGACCTACACAGATCATCAGGAGCAGATGCAGTGAACAGCTCAGAAACATCATGAATACAAAGATGTTCATGTGTAGGTTACTTAGTTGAAATTCAGTCCAGATAAATACTACATAAAAATTATTATTTCGCCTTGCATTTGAACTCTATCTGCTAACTTGTTAGTTTTGATGCTATATAGTTCATACTCCTTCTTCTCCAGGCAAAAGTTGTTCTAATCTTATTTTAAGGCAGCAGATTCAATTTCTATAATGAAGACAGCATACAAAGCTACCTTAAAGAAGTCCGATGAGAGGCTTTTCAACTTGTTTGAGCACCCAAACAAAACTCCTTTCCAAGTGAGCTGTTCTTGCTGGGGTTTAGTATAATACTAGCCTAACTCAAAGTTAACACAAAGTAGCAGTCTTTTTGTATAGCTCATGTTCATTCTTCCCACAAGCTTTCTTGCAGCTGTAAATAAGCAAACTGAGTTGCAGCATGCATCTGGGTTAAATCTGGATCTATACCTTTCATTAATGTTTTAACATTTCTTTGTAACTGCATTAAGGATGAAATACTTAATAATCTTGTTTTGCTCTTGTATGCATAATGATTGAAAATGCATGGTACAATGATTCATGACAAGGCTGATGAAAGTCTCAGCCAAGTAGCAACAGATAGTCCATATAGCACATGCAGTGGCTAGAGACTGCTACAGAGAGAGATTCCAGGCTGATCTAGAACAGATAGTTGTATGTTCTGTCTCAAGAAATGCAGGGATGAAACCTCACCTGATAAAACCACACCTGGCAAATATTCTAAACCAGGAAGACTAGCTGTCATTAAAAAGTTGATGCACAATAATAATTCTTTCTGGTTTGAAACACAATAGCTTAATACATGACCATGCTCAAAAAATGAAGAATCATAATCAGTACTTTAAACAGTTAGCCTACTATATAGCTAATATTCTACAGAATATATCCCTAAGGATCCCCATCCACAGGCGCTGGAAGATGGCCTTTTGCTCTAGCTAGCTATTCTCTCTGGAATTCACATTTATAAACTATACATTTGCACTAGCTTCTGAAATTTGTAAGAAATGAAAGGACTCTTACCACTACAAAAATGAAAGATTGCTTAAATAGCCATGCCTTAAAATTGTTTCTAACTGCAGTCACTGGTTTTTATTACTCTTGTTTTGAGATATTTTATATTTTAAAGGAAGAAAGATCTCTCTCATGTAACATTTACACTCTCTAAAACACAGAACTAACACTTACTGCTTTCATCGGAAACATTATTATTCACATGTATTGATACAGGGGTGTGATCATTTGTGCAGATGCTGGAGAGGGACTCTTCATCAGGGATAGGACAAGGGGTAATGGGTTTAAACGTAAACAGGGGAAGTTCACCTTAGATATAAGGAAGAAGTTTGTTACTGTAAGGGTGGTGAGGCACTGGCACAGGTTACTCAAAGTGGTGGTAAACGCTCCATCGCCGGCAGTGTTCAAGGCCAGCCTGGACAGAGTCTTGGGTGACATGGTCTACTGGGAGGTGTCCCGGCCCATGGCGGGGGGGAGGGGTTGGAAACAGATGATTTTAAGGTCCTTTCCAACTGTAATCATTCTATGATTCTATGATTATCTACTCAACATAACTACAATATCAGGTATATATAGCAATAGTAATCTTTTCTGTCTGAAAACTGTAGATACTTAAAAAAATTCCTCAGCTTCCTCTCTGCATTAAGCAAAAGGAATTATGCAATAACTAGGGGCTTGTTTTTCATGGCTGAGTGCTGCTTTCTCTCTCTTTCACTGAAGCCAAAAGAGACACTGAGTTCTTCATATTCTATACCTTTAAGAGACAGACCATGTGATTCTAGTTTGTTTGACTCAATAACCCAGCAAATTTCAAGGTTTCATAGCCAGCTGCCCAAGAAATAAAAGCTCAGTTCCACAGAACAGATGACACACCCCTTTCAAGTATGAAAAAAATCAAACCAAGTATGTCTGATCCTCTGCAAAGTAGAATGACATTTTTCCATCCAAGCTTACAACACTGCAACCTCATTCCAACCAATACCACAATTCCAGAGTTGTTGAACTGCAAACTCACAATATACAAGAGATCATGAGCACAGAAGTAAGTCATTAAATCACCCTAGAACAGATGAGATGTTGAAAATCACAACTAGCCCCACTGGAGGGTACGAAGGTGCTTTCTGAAGAGATTTTGTTGTTGTCTGAACTTTATAAAGTATTTAATCTAGAAAGTTATCAACCTAGGTTGTAAATAGGAAATTTGTCCTTTTCTGTATTCTCTGAATTGTGAAATCCACTCCTTTTTAATGGCTAATTAGAAATGTTTTGGTTTTTTTTCTGATTCTTAACTCTGTGAATCTGTTGGGTTCTCCCCTAGTTGTGTCACCTGCACAGTGAGACAACTGCCAAGGCTAGAGCAGGGATACAGGCTTTAACACATCTTTACTGTTTAACATGCATTCTCAAGTAAGACTGGTAACTTTAAAGGTCACTTCTCATTTTTTAAGAGGAAGGAACAAAATAGGAGAAGAATAGGTATAAAACTGGACACATATAACAAGTCATGGTGTATGTCCTATCCAAGCAGTTAGAAAACAAACATAATTAATCACTGGCTTGCCACTTACTTAGGTTGCTCAGGTTGGTGATTCTTTCAATGCAGTTTGTAGACAGCGATAGTTTCCTTTAAAAGCAAGAATAATCAACTCACAATATACAAGAGATCACTGTGTCAAAAGAGTTCCATGTCCAAACACCACTGCATTAGAAATAATTGCCTATTCTTATCTCATTAGACGGTGAACTAACTAGGTGCGTAAACAGATTCAAAATATCCCGAAACCATCAAGACTTCTGCAACTTTATTTCCAAGCTTCTGGGAAAATAGTTACTTACAGGACATACTGGATTATCTGTGTGCCTAACCTTATCAAATGCATGGCTGTGTATTTCTGAACTGGCTCTCTTTTTGGAAGTCCTGCTGAAGTCTCCTTTCTTTCTGCATAAATTTTGGAATGAATCATCAATGTGCCAGTTAGCCGATAGACTCCAAACATGGACCTATAATTATATGCTGATATGTATGTAATGCTTCTGGAGATAAATATCAATACAGAATCTACCTTAACTTGTAGACAGGGATCTCTGAATTAAAAAAAGTAACTTTTTTTGGATGTGGAAAGACAAGCTCAGCTAAGGAAAAAAAGGAGAGAGCTGCTGCTTTGAAGGCTACACTTAAATATAGTAAATACATATTTGCACAGTGGACATCAGAAAAAATGGAAAATTCATATAAAGAGAAGAAAATATTTGGTTTCCAATTTGTTTTTAACTGATCTTACTCGCAGTTAACAAGCGTGGAGAGAGATTCATCCATCTTCTCTACAGGAGGAATCTGACCATACAGCTTCACCTCCTTTGCCTCTGAAGCCTTCTGGCCATTTTTTTCTTCCTAGAGAAGAGAGAAGTTAAAGAAGAGGCTCAGTGCTACATGCAATTACTAAAAATTACTATATTAAAAACTTACTGTAAAAGTAATTACTATAGAAGTAATGCCAACATAGTACTAAAAGATATTACTGGAAAGAGAAAGCATTTTGAATACCGTTTATCAAGATGCCTGCTAGCATAGCATAAAAAGGGGAAGGCAGCTTCTTTTCAAGATATTAAAAGAACTTACACATTATACATGCTTTTTTTGAAAGCTGTGCTATGCTGGAGCAATTTAATTAGCTGTAAAGAGATGAAGAATAGATAGAGATCTAAAATTGGGAATAATGGTACTTCCATGGAGATGGACACACAGGAGCCTTGGCAAGGGCCGATCTGTAGCACAGATTCTTAAAAGCTTTGACAGAAAAGTCATCCAGAAACTCAGAACTCAGACCTAACTCACAGCACAAACTGAACATAGTGGAGTGCGTTTTGGGGGAGAATCTCAACAGATTCACAGAGTTAAGAATCAGAAATAAAAAATATATTTCTACTTAGCCATTAAAGAGTGGATTTCACACTTTAGAGAATACAGCAAACCTAGGTTAATAACTTCCTAGATTAAATACTTTATAAAGTTCAGAGCTTCAGAAAAAAAACACCATAACTTCAGCATTTGGGTTTATTAAAAACTATAGACTATTAAATCTTTTAAAATTCTGAAGCAATGGTAATTATTGACTCAACACTTGGAACAAGTATCTCCTGAGGTAGTGCCACCAGTTTTGACAGCTGCCTCCCTGACAGCACAAAGGGAGCATTTTGTCCAGTGTTCAGCGGGAGGACTGGAGGTCCATTAACAAAGGAGAGATCTACCCAGCACTTTCAAAACAAGGGCTCTTGTTTTCTCCCCCACTTTTATGCAGCTACTGAAAAGCCAAAGCTGAGCTCTGGCCTGGTTTATATGGCTACTTTGCAATGAAATGCATTGCATCCCAGAAGTCTTTAACAATCTCAGAGCACAAGAGAAGGTTTCAACAACATTATTGTCTCTCTTATGCACCCAAAATACTTCAGGCAACTTAATTTAATTAAAAAAAAAAAAAAAAAAAAAAGAAGACATTAGCATGTTGGCTTGGGCATTTGCTTGTATTGCAGTTTCTATCCAAATCTAGTGTGATAACACTTTTACTCAAAATTAACCATTTAGCGAATAAGCATGTCAGATATTTTGCTACAATACGGTGGATGCGTTCAAACAAACTCACTTTATAAATGTGAAACTTCCATTTTCTTTTCTAAGACCAACACTGTACCTATTTGCATTTATACTCAGTTTATACCAACAACTAATTCTTTTTTTTCCTTAAAAACACGAAAGGGAGAGAGCTTCCAACACACTGTGGCCAGCAGTGAGCACTTGCAGGAGGAAACTTCATCCCGACTGCCACATGCTTCTGGATGAAAGGCCAGCTGAACAACCACAAAAAGGCACAGAGAAACCACAGACAGAACAGACACTTCTTTAAGAACATGCGAAGTTAAAGTTGCTTTGATTTAACTAATGTCACCCTGACTGTAGGGCATAGGTAAACCCTTATGCCAAAGGGAACAAAAACATCCATAATGCAACACATTACCAGATCCAATTTTTCACATGGCCTCAAAAAGGAAGTTTTAGACCCATCCCCAGTAACATGATCAGCAAAGCAAATTCAGCACTTCATGCCTAACGTTAATGGAAACTCACTGACACGGGTCTATTATCTCTAAGAGACGTGACAGAGGAGCAAATGGAAAATAAATCTTACTAGGAAACATGGAGTTGAAAAGGCAGAAAGAGTGAGGGGGGGAAAGCAAATTTTTAATACTGAGTTCACACCTCTAGTAATGTTAATGTCTGCAAGCTGTGGCATTCTAGTCCTTATGAAGAGAGCAGGAGTGAAGTTTGCGGGATATACCAACATAACTGAAAAAACCCTGAAATACTGAAGGTACTAAACAATGAGCTGAATAGTCAAACCCCATGCCATAGAGTACTGCAAAGCAGCTTGATACTGTTTCTACTACTTACCCATTTAGCTAGAGCTTCTCTGATAGTTGTTGCTTTTGCCTAAAAGATGAAAAAGTAAATGAATATTCATTGCAAATTTTCAGTTGCCTTGTTCACTACCTCCTCTCCCTTCTCTCCCCATCCTGATTGTCTATCCCCACCCACCACTTTTCTGTATTACCTTCCTCTAGCTGGAACTCGTCAGTGCCCCATAATTTTATTTTCTGGACTACTTGATAGCATTTTCAGAAGCAACCAATTGGTTTCATGCAAGGACATTATCTTCCTGATTTCACTCTCTGCCCCACCTGGAGCATGGGTTTGGGATGCTGCTTGTTAGCTTTGATGGTGAAATTCAATTCAATTCAATTCAATTCAATTCAATTCAATTCAATGTCATGA
>JANHGB010054838.1:0-27965 GCA_026283785.1 Coracopsis vasa
GTCAAAACACAAGATCCATCAAGAGTGAAATGACTTTCCTTCTTTCAAATTGCACAAGTGAAAATGTCACATTGCCATAAATATGCTGAATGTAGTTACAAGTTTTCTGTCTCCATGTCTTTCCATCTTGGTAGCATGTCTGCTTAAGGCTGTGTAGAGATGGGAAGAGGACTTTCAAAAAGAGCGCTAACAGAGAATTAATGTTTACCCAAACAACAGAAATACCTGGCCTGTGCCAGCCAAATGCTTTAGAATGTAAAATGGGCTAATGATAAAAATGCATGGTGGAGGAAGGGCTTAAATTACCTTCTAGATGGTAAACTTCTAGATGTAAGAATATAGCAGGCATTGTAGCTTGAAGGAATCGAGTCTACTGAACCAAGGTAGTGGTGGTAATAATGAGACAGAAACCAAGCCTTCTCAAGTTGAGTATGATGCCTTGAAGCATAGTTTATTGTGTTTTACTTCAAATATTGCAACTTGACTGCTTATAATCGTAGTACATTTCCTTGAAAATACTGCTGTGTAGAATAAAAAACCCTTGTAGGCTGGTGACAAAGGGCACTCCCAGGGCCAAGCTATCCCCACAGTGGGTCCTGCTGTAGGTCAGTAGGAAGCTGGTATGGAGAACACCTCTGTTGTTTTTCAGTCTGTGTGTTTTTCTGAGGACTTGGCTTAGAGTTCAGCACTTCAGGACATGCATGTGAATCCTGCAGCGCTTCCTGTTTGCTAGCAGTCGTATTTTCACTGCAGCATGGGTCTTGTACACGTTAGACACTGTGTATGGCTGCAGTTGTGTACAAGGCACCAGAAAGGTTTACCTCTGGTTTTGCATTTAGGTCTCTGCCTTTCCCCACACTGCCTCCCCAACACC
Source organism: Coracopsis vasa (assembly GCA_026283785.1). NCBI lineage: Eukaryota > Metazoa > Chordata > Aves > Psittaciformes > Psittacidae > Coracopsis > Coracopsis vasa. The sequence goes on from JANHGB010054838.1 coordinate 875, forward strand.
CTGCCTTTTGCTTCTGTGTGAATAGGAAGAAATAGGGAGAAATAATGGGAAGTTTATTAGCACAGTTATAGAACAGTTATAGCTGTTTATTAGCACAGTTATAGAAAAAAATCCTTTATTAATGCAACATATGGCCGAAGTTTCCTGACACAAGCAGCTTTCTGATTCATGGTTCTCTGACATTCCCTGTTCAGCTCAGACATGTCAATTATTTCCTCCCACCAGCAGATGTAGACAGGAACAATTGGAGCTGCGATAGCATTATCTTTAATAGGGGCCGGCTGGGTCACACACCTCGATCTTTCCTGTCTGTAAACAGCAGCGAGGGATGGCCTTGCGGGTTGCCAGCAGGGAGTCATGGCCATGTGAACTGGCTGAAGAGGGAGATGCCAGTTCAGCAGTAATCCTCAGCTGCCAGTGAGGGATGAAGGGAAGTAAAGGGGATGTGTAGAGAGATGTGAAGCAGCAGAGAGGGAAAAGTTGAAATGCTCTTTTTTAATCCCTCCAGTAAGGTGAGAGTCAGGAATTGGACAGCTCTGAATTGACTGCCTTTTCCCGGGAGTGCCTCGCCAAATGAGGCTGGGCTCACACTGCAACACAGCTTAGAGGAAGCAGCCTTTAGAAACTGCTTTACCAGCTCCTGCTGGGAAGCAGTTAGCTTTTTTATACTGCTGTGATATGCGGGCTAAACTCCATTGACAGGAACTCTTTTTGCCAGTTGTCTGAAGTTTTTAAGTCAACTTTTTGGTGCTAGTGAATTGAGCAGTGCAGTGCGTCAGGGGGTGCAAAGGGGGCGAATTATGCTCCTTTTTTCAGCACAGCCTGTTAAAATCCTTATTAAACAGAAGTTTTCTATGGAGTTTTATGAAGCTGATTCTTACGTGACTGTTGCCATAAATTGAGACGGGAAGTTTGTTCACATTTTCTGCTTTCAGTAACAAAAACATTTTTTATTTGGGAATGGAGATTTGTCCTGGAAGTTTCAAATGTGCTTGCGCCCAAATGGTTTCAAGATACTTTGTGTAGACTGACAGTGAAGACCAGTCAGTCAGTAATAGAGCATGTAGAAGGGGTTTTGTCATCAAACAGGTTACTTTTTTCACTTGTATGTGAAAACCTCTGGGTGTAAATTTTGTCTCATCATGTCAGCAATGATATGTGGTTTCAGTTTTTCCCACTCAGATGTCTGACTCAGAGGTGACTGCTTATGGTTAGGGGCTTGGCCTTGTCCCCCAGAGTGTGGGGAAGCAAGAAAAAGAGTGTTCAAAGGGCTTGTGTTGGAGAGTACTTCTAATTACGAATTGATATCAGTTAACTGCATTGTACTGGTTTAAAGCCCTCTTTCCTTCCCAGAATGTAGGCCTTTAAATACTACAGCGGTGAAAAGTGACTGTTGGGAAATGCAGAGAGGCTGAACATAAGTTTTCAGTTTCAGAAGATGGCTTAGAGTGGCAACATGTGGTGGTTTCTTCTGTGCCGTATCCTAAGCGAAAGTTAACTAGCTCAGAAGGGGAGGAGGGAAATGCATGTGTACATCCTCTCCAACAAGGGCTTTTGGGAAGGTAGGAATATGTATATGTAAAAAAAAAAAATAAAAGAGTTTATATATTTTATACTTGTTTTATGAACAACTTTCTTACTGGCCAAGGCTCTAAATTCAGCTGAGATGCCTCTCTGCTCAGGTGGTCTCTGTGAATCTTGTTCTGTTCTTAGTAGTTCATTGTGTCTTTGCTGACCATCTAAAAGCTGTGTAGCCACGTTAATTTAGGTGCAGTGTCACACCAATACTCCTATTTCTCTCTATGTGTGGTCAAGCTGGTAGATGAAGTCAAATAGCCCTTTAGAGAAAATGCAGGAGAGTTTTGGGGGTTTGGCTGTTTTAGGAGTGACCTTATGTCCCTCAGTAAAGCAGGAACTGGAAAAAGGGCTGTGAAGTCTAATAGTGACAGAGCTTTGTAAACATGTATGGCAGGCTTCTGTGAGGTTGAAGCAACAGGATTGAAGTAAATACAAAGGCTCTGGTGGGATTTTAAGTGGATAGTGGAAGCTGGCTTTGTAGATGGATGAGAGGTGTGAGAGAATAAGCTCCGGAATTCTGAAGGTGAACAGGGAAGAGCTTCACTCTGACCCAAAAGGAGGGCAGCATGGTGAGGTATACAAGGAATCTGGAAGGTCTGGATTGCAAGAGTGGGAGATCTTGACAGAATTGATCATGTCTTCTAAACAGCAGGCCTGGCAGCTTGATCATGATAGTGTTCACAGAGACTGGTGCAAAGAGGGTTGCTCAGAGAGCTGACTGGGACAGGAGCAAGAGCAGAGGTTGAGGTAAGAGCCAGAGGCAGAAAGCAGAAACTAGGATTATGATCTTGATGTTAAATTACACTGAAAAGCAGAGCTGAGGGGAGAAAAGAGCAAAGTGTCAAAAGAGAGGCTGCTGGGGATGTCTGGTAGAGCAGGGACCTGGGAGCTGCCTCAGCCCTTCATTTCAGTTGGCTGGATGGGTCTTGCCTGGGTGAAAGCAACGCAGAAGAGATGCGAGGTGAAATTGAGAAGGAGTTTGGAGCCACCCCTGTGCAAAGGAGTGCATAAGAAAGTGAGAGCAAGTGAAGCATCATCTGTGCTGATGGATGAGAAGCAGCAGAGGGAAGTAGGGAGTTGTTAGGGCATCTTAACAGACAGCTGAGTGACAGTCAAGACAAATGCCTTGATATCAGAGCTCAGGGATAGAGTGCATGCAAACATGCTTTGAAAACTAGGTTATCACATGAGATCTTCTAGCTTATCTGGTTTTCTCTATCATGAGGTTATAAGCTACACAAACAGGTTTTTCACACACTAGCTGTGTTCTTCTTTTAACTGTTTTCTCCAATTCCCATCTCTGCCTGTTAAAATTAGTATGAATGCTACAGATGGAATTCGGTGTCTCTAGAAGGCATACCAACAATTTATAGACTCCATTGTTCTGAGGACGTTTTACCTATGGCTATATCGCTTGAGATTTCTGTAAACTGAGTTGAGTGAGGAAAAAGAACTACAATTTTAGCTGTTCTTTTTCTAGCTCATTTAATTACTGCTACATTCACCATCTTCCCTGAATAGGAAGTCATTTTCCTGTTCACTTGAGTCTTTTGAACAGTGAAAGGGAAAATTAATAGTGGGAGTGGGTAATATAATTTGAAAGCCCCAATAGTCAGATGATGGGCCTGGGAGACAGCACCTGAAACTATTATTAACCATTAGTTCTGACCTAATTTTGTGTGACTGATACTCCTTTAAGCCAGTGTAGCCATCTTAGTGAGACAAGGTATCTGCAGGATCCTTGCGGAAGTCCAGTGAGGCCTGGATGCCTTGCCAAGGGAGGAGCTACAGTTTCCCTCTCCATCTGGTGAGGAAGGCTCGTCAGTCAAGGTGGGTGAGGAAAGAGCCCAGAATTAGGGAGTGTGCCAGACGTGATTTACAGCTTGATGACAAAGTGCTGCTTTGCCTGCTTCTTCCTAAGTGATGTTTCCAGTGGTCTCTTTTTTAATTTTGCCTGTGTGCTGCTCACTTAGCACTCTCTTCGTGGTGGAAGTGAAATGTGAGTTCAGATAATTTGAAACCTGAGATTTTTCTGTTTAATCTACATTGCTGCACCTCCTAGGTTTTGTTCCCATAAGAGTATTTAGGGAAATACGTGTTTCTGGGTAGCAGATTTTTCTTTATACTGCACCCGTTTAGAGCATCAAGTAAAGCAGTACTCAAGTGCAGCAGCAGTGTTTATGGTTATGGTAAGTTTTTTCTTGCTAGAAAGTGATTAACAGTCTAAGAATCTGCATTAGCCCAAGAACTCCTATTTGTAATTCTTAAGGACCCATGACCATGGGATGTAAGTGTGGAAGGGATTTTCTAGGCTCTTAAGCCTATAACTTAGAAGGTTTGACTGAATTCTTAAGCATTTATTTTCATTTGGAGTTTATATTTCTAGGTACAGATACCTAAACTGGGTGCAGCTGTTCCACGGGGTATGGGGGGGAGGCGGGAACGGACTCAGTAGTCCCTTCTGTACTAGCTTGACTCTTACAAACCTCACCCAGAATACCCTGATCCTGGTGAAACTGAGATTATCTTTGTCACAGTCACATTTCAGCTACTATATTAGCATCCTTCTGTGAGCATAGGGTAGATTTTTTTGCATCGTGAGTTGTGCAAAGCTACATGTAGCCTTTCATTTTGTATTTAGTCTTATTTCTGATTCTCTCTTCTGCATGATTCTTCTGTCTGGGTGGTCATGTCAGTTACACTTCTGTGTAATTATTAAGGTCTATCAGTAACCTACGTACTGTGCTAAGACCACTAATGAAGATATTAAATGAAATGTTCACCAGGCTAGTACCTGAAGAATGCCCTCTCTGGTTCACCACTGCTGCTACTGGCATGCAAGCCATTGTCATCTTCTCTTTCATTCAGCTCTCCATTCACCTTCCTGTTCTACTGGTCCTTGTCTTTCTCCAGTTTACCTGACTGCATGCTTTACTGAAATCTGAGAAAATAGCTTTACTGCATTTTCTGGTCATACAGCTAGTTAGATGGGCTTGGTCCATCTTCTGTACATTCATCTCATGTTGTACTACATTTTTTTAATTTACTTCTAGAGATCTGATTATTTTTCAATATCTTCAAATGTGCTGAAATGCTTGACTGGTGCTAGGTCAGATGAACAGTCAGTAGCTGACATTTTTCCTCCTCCTGCTCTTTCCCTAAGACAGTTGCGCTTTTTTGATCCTTGGGAAGCAGTCCCTAATGGATTCAGTTATTCAGAACCCTTGTACCACCATACTGTGGTTTCCTGTGCCGTGTTTGTGTTAATTGGATATTATTTTCTAGGTGAGAGTGGTTTAGTTTTAGCTTTTAGGTATCCAGTTGTGGGAGAGAGGCAGCTTCCCCTCACCTCAGCCATTAAACTCTTCAGAGTCACCTGGCATCTGTGCCTCCCCACTAGGCTCCCTCTGATCAGGTGGATCTCAGGTGCAGTTCCTCATACCCTAGAATGTGATTGTAAAGCAAGCTAGGTGAATTTAAAACATCAAGGTATTTATTAATTTCTGTCTGATTGCAAGGAGAGGCCTGAAATTACAACGTATTTATCAACTCCTTAAAATGAGATTAAGTGAATCTCATTCCATGAGTTCTGGCTTTGACTGCTGGTACCCATTGATATATCTGTACCCATCTTTGTTTACCAACTTGCCTTGCTCCCATGATCAGCATCTTTATTCTTGCTGAAAACTGAGGCCAAATATGTGTGTAAAGTTTGGGGCCTTTCTCATATTATCTTTAATATTAAACCTTTACTTGCTGCTCAGAGATCCCAATTTTTCTTATTTTTTTATGTATCCCCAAAATACATTTCACTATTTGGCATGACTGCAAGAAATGCCAAGCATCCGTTATGATCAAATCCTTGAGCTTTTCACAGCTCAGCAGTCTTTACTAATTACTTCCTTTATCGATTTGTCATCCTGAGATCATGAAAAAATGCTTAAGCTGTGCACCATTTTATCCTGTAATATAAGCTAACCCAGCTTGATGTAGCATTGTTTGTATTACTAAATTATATGTTAGTTTTCCTGCTTTGGAATAGCTGGGCTATAACCTCAGTCCTGGTGTTTGTTCTCCTGAGTTTAAGAAGCTACTCTGCCCTAATGGTACAGTTCCTCTTGTTTCATTCTCATTAATATCTGACTATGTCCAAATAAAACTGTGGGGTTGTCAGACCTCCTCAGCACAGCAAGAGCAAGAGTTTTTATCGCTCTTGTTTAAAGAGAATTTTACATAAAATGTTCTGCTTGTGCCAGTCCTGAATGTCTATACAAGAAGTCTGTATGCATTGGGCAAGTGCAGTGTTAGAATGCAGCTCACCTGGGTGGGAAAAGATGTCTGAAGCATGGCTGAGCCATGGACCACTTGCAAGGATTTTGTCAGACATATGAAGTAAAAAGCAAAGATACCTGAGGAACAAACTGTTAACTGTTGGGATAATTTCTCTAAGCCATAGTGTTTGCTGAAGCAATGAGTAGGACCTGTTGCACTCCGTATTAGAACCTTGCCTGTTTCTCCTGGCTTCGCTTTCTGTTCCTCTCTCTAATATGGAGATGGTTTTGATCTCCACCCATGCCCCTCTTTCTAAGTTTGCAAAATTATGGGCTAAAGGTTTTACCTTTGCAGCCATGTTCATTTCAGACCATTACAAATGCCTTTAAATTTATCCTTGGAAGAAACAGTTTCATCATTTTGCCTCACTGGGAGCAGTTGTTCCAAGTTGAAGTAATGCCTTGTAAATGAAAGGCGACTTCATTCGCCCATAAATAATACTTGCTGGAACAAGATGGAAGGGATCGCCACAATCTTTTCCATCTTTTCATGGTATCTCTTCTGATTTCTGCTCATGCAGCGTAGGGATATGATACAAATCATCCTAAGCATGGCCTTCTCTTTGTTTAAAAGCAACCTTACTTATTTATATTCCTTCCCCTTCCACTACTCTGGCTGACTAAATCTTGTAGTGTTTTGACTGCCTTTGTGTTTTGTCCCTGTCGTGTTCCAGTGTACTTCTCTCTCCTCCTCTGTTCTTCACAGTTGCACAAACATTACCTGCTCCCCAATGTCCAGGAGCAACACTATAAGAATATGTTTGGATGAAGGAGAATCTTTTGTTAAGAGAAATGTGTTTCAATTTTGTTTTGTTTTTCAGAAAGGATCCTAATCAGTTTAGGCAGGAGGGCAAATAAAGAGCATGAAAAATTCCTACCCTACCAGCTATTGCTCTCTCCACATGTATTTAAACTCCCTAGTACATAATAAAGACCACAAATTCAGCAAAGTTCTGAGCAGATTGCATTAGATGTACTTCAGGTGCTACCTGTGTTTGCTTACAACTCGGCATCATCCAGAGTCTCTTGAGAAAGGGAAATGCACCTAGAAACACGGCTCTCCAAGGGCTGGTAGCTAAGAGGAGTGAAGAGGGTGCCAGGAGCCTGGCTGTGCCTCTCTGCTCACCAGCTGGAAGCTTTGTTAAAGTGAGAATTATAGGAGAGACACTGGTGATCTCTTGGGATGTGCAGCTGCACACACAGGAGCACTGACTGGTCTTGGTGTTTGACAGGTGCTGCGGAAGAATTATCCTTAAGCTGAGCCTGAGCTGTGTGGTATAAGTCCAGAGCTGAGCTTCCTCAGCTCTTAGGATGCAGGGTGGTAGCCAGGCTTTCTGGGGGATGTTGCTTATATATCAGCTTTTCTACTTGCCCAATCCCACGGCCAAAGGGAAAGAGGCTGTGCAGTACATGTTTACATAGCTCCAAGAGAGACTTTCAGAAGAACATGTTTCTTTCATCTTAACTTCTGCTGTACCCAGTAGTTACTTTTCTTTTTTTTTTTTTTTTTTAATATTTGTAGTACTGTCAGATCTTGATATTTGGAATGTTTATATGATGTTATAATTAAGCACTGAAAGCTTCCGGGAAGTTAAGTGCACCCTTCTTGCCTCCCTCCCTTTGCTCACCCACGTTGTACTGGATATAGTGCAGCAGTATTTCTGTATTCTGGATCAGCCTCAGTGTTCTCCATAGATGGGTTCTCCATTCCACTCCTCCTTTAATGCCTGCCCTCCTACAGGATTGATTGAGCTGTCAGTTCAGTAACTGGGCTAGAGCTGACCCAGTTCACTCAAAGAAACATAAAAAATATTCCTTGTAAAGTCTTAGGCTTTCTGGATCTCATTTGCCCATTCCAAAGCTTTAAGAAGTGAGCCAGAAATTTTCTGAACCACTTGGCAATTTCTCCATACATTCCACTACTGGGATTCCCTATATAGCCTTTTAATTTGGTGTACATGCACACTGTCTTTTTGACAGTTACAGAAAGTAAAGTTACGGCAGTCTCAGCAGCAGGTTACACCAGCTGCTCATTCTCCTCTATTCTTGTTTTTCTGTAACTTGCTTTCCTTCTTTGGAGTGCTAATCCTCCCATGTCACACATTTTCTGTTCAACTTTTCTCCTCTGCTAATCTCTGGATTTGTTTTGCTGCCCTTCTTAATCCATGGAAGCACCGGTGACCTCAGGAGACTCCCTTGGCAAGAGGCTTTTTTGGATTTGAGTAACATCGATTATTCTTCTTGCCGTGCTGAAAATCAGCAATTGCCTTTCGGACTATCCCCAAACAAGACTGAACTGCTTAACCACTTGCTTACCAAAACCTGCTTGCTGCAATCCAATCCTAATGAGACGCGAGCTCTCACTTTAGCATTGTGCTCAGAAACAGCCATTCCTGCACCGTCACAAGTTCTGGAAAGAACTTTCTGCAACTGTCAAAGTGTTGTAGAGGAGATAAGGAGATGAACTGAAATGAATTATAGTTCAATTTCTAGAAATAATGTTTTGCATTGGGCTGTAAGTCAAAAACAATATAGTAACGAAGCTTCAGTCCTGGGTAAAGAAAACTTCTACTGAAAACAAAATTATTTCTGTGAAGGGCTTCAGCCATAGCCCAAAGATGGTTTTTCTTGTTTTGCTTTTAAAGAAGTGAAGGGGCAAAATTTGGTGCTAACATGAGGGTGATGCTCAATGGAGTCTGATATACCATGGTCAGAGGTGAGAGGAGAGGGGGGCAGTAGGAGAGGTTTGGGTAACTGCGATGCTGTAACTTACTTCAGTGTTGTTCTGCACACTGAGTAGGAGTCGCGATTCACTGTCTGTCACTGTTACTGCACAGGCGACAGCAATGCTGGCTTACTGTGTGCTTCTGTGGGAGGGTGCAGGGGAGACTGTGGGGAAGTGATGCTCCTGAGGGATTCACATAATCCTGGGGTATTGTGTTAACTGCAGGACAAGCCTTGAATGTACAAAGGCTAGTTTATGTAGCAGTTGGGGAAGTGATCCATAAATGGTGTCTGTGTATGTTAGTACGTGTAGTGTAAGCTATGAGATTCCTTTTCCATCATTTTATCTTGAATACAGCAAAAAGTGAGAACTTCCCAGACATTTCAGAGATCATACCTAGCTTCAAGGAGAGCAGCAGCATGTGACTCCTGAAAATGTGCATAGTGTTCACACATACTCTGGCAATTTGTGCCAAGCAGAATGCAAAGTAATATGCTCTGGCACGGTGCAAGAAAATGCAAAGAAACCATCTGTTAAACCTAAGATCATCTCCTCTGGTGTTAAAGTTTCAGTATCTGAGAAAATGGGAACTCAACAGGGCTTCATAGCTTATGTTTTGCTGCTCCTCACCTTTAGGCATGTCTTTTCCTTGGGATGTTGCTGGCATCCAAAATTGTGAGCAATGTGTCCCAGTGTGGGACACACTTTCCTCCTTCTTTGAGCTAAGCTGGGCAGAGCGGCAAAAGATAACCTGTAGAGTTAGCATCCTACAGCAGTAGAAAGGTAAGTTTATCTGTCAGTCTTTAATTTCCCAAATTCTGAGACAACTAGCGAAAACATAGGGTATCTTCAAGCTGCATTTCCTTCCTGCCTGGGAAAGAGTTCCCATCTGACGTGGCAGCTGCTGATGATGCTGTGATGTCCAGTTCACAGGGAGGAAAATGGTTAAATTACCACAAAGGGACTTTCGGATACATGGTGGAGCATTGACAGGTCTCTGCTAGAAAATTAAATGGGTTCTTTCTGAAGAACTTAGTGCAGCATCCTGGTGAATGAAGTTTGTTAGCCACTTGGAGACTGGGAACAAAATGCTTAAAAATAGGAAAGTGAGGATAAATAGAAATGGAGAGATGTGTTGTAAATTCCTTAGGGACATAGCAGAGGACAGATCTTTCTTCAGAGAATAGAGCAGGTTGGTATTAAGACTTCATTTCATCTGAGTGATAATCCAAAAACTGTTTCTGAAGAAGAGCTTTTTAAAAAACAAGAACACAAATCCTGCTCAGCCAGATTCTGAAATACAGTTGATTATAGCATGGACTGGAAACACTGAATTAAAAAAAAATACAAACCTATTTTTAATCATTTAGATAAATGGCATTTCTCTTTGCTAAATCCAACATTTGCAGTAGTTTGGGTTTTTTTTCCTGAGTGAACAAATCCAGATTTTTTTCACTTGGACACAGTTTTATTTTTAAACACGGCTTCCAGAAATGCGTGTGTGGGATTGCAGTTGGGACCAGAGGAGAGCCGTGGCACTCTGCCAGGCGCTCGCCCTATCCCTGCAATACAGATGGATTGCCAGTGTTCCGGAGAAAAACAACCCCAAAACTTTAAACAAATTATACTTAATGGAAATAAACTTTTTTTGTCCTCCTGTGTAATGATTTGGATAATGCTCTGGCTGTGTGTTTCTGGAGGACAGAGGGAGGGGAAGGGGAGAGGGCAGCAGAGATGGAGCTCTGTATGCCTGTAACTTGCTCTCCAGTAACTTCTCTGAGAAGCCTAATAGGGGGAACTGTGACATTTCTAAGCCTGGAGTGTTTTTTAAGTCCCAGACAGTCTTTCTTTTAGAAGGTGAGCAGGCTATCTATAGCGGCTATGATAAAAGCATTTATCTAGTGGTTGTTTTCTTCCATATATGGGTTTGTAAGATCTGGAGAGGCATATAGAATCATAGAATCATTTAGATTGGGAAAGACTTTTAAGATCATTGAGTCCAAATGTAAATTAACAATGTCTTTAAGCACCACATCAGCACATCTTCAAAATACCTCCAGGGATGGTGACTCAACCACTTCCCTGGGCAGCCTGTTCCAGTGCTTGATAACCCTTGCAGTGAAGAAATTTTTCCCAATATGCAATCCTCTAGCTTGAGGCTGTTACCTCTTGTCCTATCACTTGTTACTTGGGAGGAGAGACGGACACCCACCTTGCTACAACCTCCTCTCAGGTAGTTGTAGAGGTGCCCCCTTGAGCCTTTTCTTCTCCAGGCTGAACAACCCCAGTTCCCTCAGCTGCTCCTCATAAGGCTTGTGCTCCAGACCCTTCACCAGCTTTGTTGCCCTTCTTTAGATATGCCTCAGCACTTCTGTGTTTCTCTTGTAGTGAGGGGCTGAAAACTGAACAGAGTATTTGAGGTGCAGCCTCACCAGTGCCAAGTACAAGGGGGACACCACTTGTGACCAGCAGCCAGCTAGATTTAACTCCATTCACTACAACTCTTCATGCCTGGCCATCCAGCCAATTTTTTACCCAGCAAAGAGCACACCTGTCCAAGCCACGTGTTTGCCTGTGTCTGGCATTTTCTGTGTACAGCTTTGTTACTGTCTTCCATGTCATTTACCTGAGTTTTGCTGGGATTTGGTGATAAGTGACAATGCCATGAAACCAGTGCTTGATCGACTTTTTTACTAAACAAAAAAAAAAAACAAACCGGGGGGGGGAAGGGGACAAGCAGAATAGTCTATAGCCTACCTCACCTACCTCACAGAAGAGAAGGTACCATAGCCATATCTCTCTTCTTTCAAGCTGCTGCTGATAAGTCTTTTTTCTCACTTTTGTTGCTATGGTGTTAGTTCTGTGCAAAAACAAACCTTTGGGTGATCATGTCAACTGCAAAGATCATTTGGAGAGAGATGCTGAAAGAGAAGGGAAGTAGGAGGGCTCAAATTCCAGCTGATGACAAACAATGAATCAGTGTTTGTCTCAGCAGATGGCTATCAGAAATTTTGCACTCTGCTTTCACTGACTTCTGCTTGAGTCTGATACTCCGCTTGAAAAGGCTTCTTTTTTCCCCCTCAAATCTTTTTGTTTCTTCCTTTTCTTCTCCTTTTAGTTTATTTTTTTTTTCTTAGTATTTAAAAAGAAGGTGGATCTCTTCCAAATTCCACACAGCTCAGGAATATTTGCTTTCCACAGCATGGCCCAGAACACAGAGAACTTATTCTTGCAAATGGTTTGATCCTCTAATCCACAGAATACTGGATCAGATTTTGAAGGTCTGGGTGGTTGAAATGTACCTGCTGTCCTTTTTGAAGTGGTCATTGAACTTCCTACTGGAGTAGCTGCCTTAGCGTGCTGTCATTTCTAGCACTGCTTTCCTGGTGAAGGGAAAGCAGAGCGCTGTTACAGGGGGGCCTTTTTAACACTTTCTGATGTGCAAAGTAGGTGCATTTAGTTTCATTCTCAAAATATGCCTGTTGCTTTTAGCTGGCACAACTGTTGTGAAGTTACCTTGCCCAGATGTCTTATGCTTCTGGAAAACATTGTAGTGAAAATGCCTGAATATGCCTTGAAAGCTTATTTCTATTCTTGGGTCAAGGCTTAAAAGGAGGACTGTTTTCTTGTTTTCTGAATGTTTCTGTGCAGATTGAGCTGCAAGTGCAGAAAGAATGTAAAAGGGTAACCAATCTCAAATGCTTATTTGCTTCTTGCTGTTTTTCAAACTGGAAGTCCTGAAAATTGATTAATTCACATTTTTGTACCTTGGCAACTGAGAACTTTCTGACCTAGTTAAATGGACCCTTTGTTTTGTTGTTTCCTTCCAGATGTGATAGGCAGACAAAAAAAACTCAGGAAAAGCAGTGTGGTCATCTGAGATTTCTTTTAAGGATATTAACTGATTTTTCTGGAACTTGGTTGTAGAAATAGAACATCTCCTTCTATATCCTTAGCCAAGCTGCAATTCACTAAATTTTGCAGACACTTAGGCTTGCCTTTAGCCTTTGTGCTGCACTAGTAATGAAAGTAAAAATCCAAGTGCCAGGACAGCCAGACCTTCTGTGAACTGTCTCCCCCAGGCACACCTGACCAATCACCATGCATCCACATGAGGTCTGTCTTGTTTGTCTTTATCATCACATAATCTTTGCATGTAAAGAGTCTGCTGCATACCTATGAACAGTGCATTTCTTAGTCTCCTCAGAAGACATGCACAATATGTTTTCCAGTTGTATTAGAATCTACATAAGTACTTCAAAGATAGTGCTAAAGCCTCAATCTGTAACTGTTAGTAGGAGCATGTAGTAATGGGCAAGCAGAGGTGGTCTCTCTTGGGAAGAACTGGCAGTCTTTCAGTTTGCTTTTGTGCCATAGGAAGCTTCAGTTATTCTGCTCAAGTAAGCCTAGCCCAGGTAGGAGTGCCTACGAAGAAAAGCAGTTCAGCTACATGGATCAGTTATATTAGCAACTACCAAATTGTTACAAGGCTGCTAGATCTCTGCTGGTTTAGTTTTATTGGTGCTTGAGTTCCAGCCATCCTGTCTTGTCATTACCTTCCTTAAGGCACTCCTTAATTCAAAGCAGGGCCATTTCTGCAGGATGGGAAATTTTATTACAACAAAACTCAAGCTAATGGGACAACGAAGACCAGGCTTCTATTGAAACAGAGCATCAGCTGCCTCTTCTGCCCAGCCCTCCTCTCCCTCCTGTGCCCTTGACCCCCTTCTCTGCCAGAGTTGAATAAAACAGATAGCAGCAATGGAAAAGAACACGCATGTAACTGTAAAACCAGATGCTATCTTTAGTTTAGTGAGCATACACCTATCTTTCTTTTCTTTTCCTGGCTTGAAGTTTACAAGGTTAAATTGCCGCTTATGCAGTAGATCCCACAATGGGTTGAAGAGCAGTGCTTGGTAATGTGGGAGCTTTTGTGCTGTGGTCAGCCCAGTGTGTTGGCTACATGAGCCAGTTTGGTACTTACACTGTACAAATGTTCAAAACTGGTAAGTAGCTTCATGGGATCATTAATTTTAGTAGTTATCTTAGGGGGTTGTAATACATCATCTTAATCAGAGCAGATTCAAGATTAAATTCAGATTAAGTTGCTTAGGGCTTTGTCCAGTCAGGTCTTGAAAACCTTGAAGGATGGAGATCCTACAGCTTTTGTGAGACTCGGTGCTGCAACCAGACAGTTCTTGTGGTGGATTTTTTTTTCCCCTCATTTAGTTGCAGTCTTCACAGTTTTGACTTATGTCCTGATAAATCTAAGCCCTCACAATGACATTGACCAGTTCTCTTAGTACCCTTGCATGATTCCCATCAAGTCCAGTAGCTTTCTTTGCATCAAGATTTTCTCAAGAGATCCCTAACTCAGTCTATTTCCAGTACAGATATTTCCTCTGCTCATAGAACCCTGTCTGAGTTACTGGGGACTCTGCCCGTTGCTATCACTTCCTTGCATTCCCATGCTGTTGGGAGCAGAGTTTCTTCACACCTCACCCCAGTCTTTGTCCCCTGTCCAGCTGACTGCCAAGGTCTGCTAGTGGGAGTGCACTCCTCCTTACCAGCTAGATATCTGTTACTGCAGCAGATGAATTTGCAGAGATCCTGAGTCATTTGCTTTTCTGTTACCTGGGTGCTGTTTTGTGCAATCCCAAAGGGCAAAGGGCACAGTGGGTGTTCTTTTTATTAGTGGTGATCATCTTTGTTGGCACATTCCTTTTGCATGTGTGTGTAAGTACTGAAAAAGAGAGCTGAAGAGGGAAATGACAGCTCAGGGTGATGAAACACAGGAAGGTGTTTGGATGAAGTGTGCTTGCCGATGACTTAACTGCTTTTTCATGGAATTAGACCTACACTGCTGAGAAATAAATGTCTGAGTAAAGTTTTCTTACATTCAATGAAATATAAATTCTCATGCATTTGGGTAACATACCAAAATAAAGGCAGTGTGTAAAGTAAATGCCTTCTGTGTGGCAACAACACCTTGGACGGTGGTAGAGATAAGAACCTCAGAGTCTCCATATATTAATAAAAGGTTTCTCTCTGGTTTCTTCAGCTTGACCTCACCAAACCCATTGAAGATCAGGGCCCTTTGGATGTGATCATACACAAACTGACAGATGTCATCCTTGAAGCAGACCAGAATGACAGCCAGTCACTGGAGCTGGTTCAAAGGTTCCAGGTAAGTGGTTCTTTAATAGTCTTTATGCATTTCAAGTAGGAGGATGATCTTGGTGCAGCAAATTCAGTATTTCCTGTGCAGTTGATAGGGTTTGATAAAAGAGCTCTCTGGCACACTGCTGCGCTACTACTGATGGCCCAGCAAAAATAGTTTTTTTCAGTCTAAATGGACTTGCTGCTTTGTGTAGGTTTTGCATTGTATTGGTAAGGTTAGTAAGAACTGGTTTCCCATAAAATGTTGTCCTGATTTCATTCCAAGAGAATGAGTGCTGTTCACAAAAGGGAACAGGTGTTTGCAGAGTCCTTTACATGCATCTCTTTACAGCAGAAGCCACTAAATTAATTTGGCCCCATTCTGTCTGGCCTTCCCAATTTCTGCAATGCTAATTTCTGTAATAGCAAGGTTACTGTGGGTGATTGTCCTCTAGTACTGAGAGTCCTGTTCTATTTTTTTTTCCTCAAGTTTACACTGAAGGTCAGAAATATGCAGGGCATAGTGGTACAGAGAACTGTTTTCCCAAAGAATTCCTGTCAGTATACTATGTGAATGCTGATGAAAACGATAAAGAAACACCTTCATAATTTTAAAAGGTGGCCTCTGAAGGAAACCAGTAAGAAACCTTCTCTTAAGATCTGGAGCAAACGAATCTTACTGCTCTCTGTGTTCTCTGACCCAGCTCTTCTCTTACATACTGCCAAGTTCATCTGTGTTAATATCACCTCCACTGTCTCCTATGCCTGGGTTTTTTGTTGGCAGCTTGGGCTTAATCTCATGCAGCATGTACGGTAAATAGGTGAGTTATTGGGTCATTGCTTTGGACTGCGGTATGCTTCTTGTGACACACTGACTAATGTGGACAGATGAGAACATTCGTTGATGCAGGACATCATGGTGAGTGCTGGCAGAGGTATTTGATACAGCGTGTCAAATTCTTCCTGTAGGATTTGCATAGTGATAAATTCTTCTAAATACCTCCACAGCACAGGAGCATGCTGCCTTCTAAGAATAACACAGAATAAAAGGGGAAAAAAGTTGGGCTGGAACAGGTTTGGGTTGCAGCAGAGTGAAACAGAAATTACTGTAATCCAGAGACGAGATAATAGGGTTGGAATTCAGTCATCTGTTACTATTGCCGCTATTTCGTTGCTATAGAGTGCTTACGTCTGTGCTTCAGCTTAATACCACCCTTTCCTAAATTGGTCTGTTTCTTAATAATGGTCATAATTTTCCGGTGAATACTGGTACTTGAGCAAAAATAATACTGTGCTTCTGGTGAAGCTAATTTGCAGGAGGCTGATGGGAAACCAAACCTTTGTTTATTTTGATAATACTGGAAATTTGGATTGTGTCAAGTGTTGTAGAAAGCGGAGGTATTGTTTGCACACCTGGGGCATATGCTGAATGTAAGTCAGCACCCTTTAATTGTTGGTGGGTCTGTTAATAAGCAAATGTGTCAGTAGAAAACCTCTCTCTACAGTAACACATGCTCCATATATATTTTTCCAGAGCTCACTTAGTAGATTGAATGGAAGTGAGGATAAGTCTCTGGGCAAGTCAGATGGAAAAGAAATATTTCTCTGTCTCCTGACTTGATTGGTAAATACAGTTCAACTAATAGCATGAACTGTTTAAGACAGAAATAAATTGGGTGAAAAGCACCCTGTGGATGCAGAGCATTGTCTTATACCAGTGTCTTCTGTACAAAGGATGGTGGCGAATTCTGCTCATGCTTTGAGGACTTCTCTACATTTTCATTTTCATTTCATGTCCCTGTTGATGGTGCTTTTAGCCTTTTTGAATGCTCTTCCTAATTCCAGTTCAGCATTGCTCTGCTTACAATGGCAAGCTTTAGCCTAACATACTCTAGAAAGGCTGTTGCAGGCTTATGCTAAGAAACTTGCTTAAGTGGTATTGTGAAATGTTTGCATCCAGCTGGCTGGGGCCTTCATTTTTAGTAATATTGAATTTAAGCAGTAATTAATAAAAAAGCCAAGAATGTTAAAGGATAACTTGATGTTCGTTCTTCTCCCCCTGTCATTAGTTCTTGATTGTATAGTAAACACTGTATTATCTAATACATGTAGCTTTTTGATGGTGCCATCTTCCTGCAAAGTAGTGCAGGGTAATGCCTAAAGAATTAGAAGGGGGTCCTGGAATGTAGGTTCAGTCACATGTTTTTCCACAGTTTCATTAGTGTGATCTAGACCATCTCATTGGCATTCCTAAGATTTTGTTTTGCAAGCTGTAAATTAAAGGAAATTATATTAACTTCCTTTCGAGATTAATATGAGAAACCCTTGAGGTCAGCTCAGAATGGCTGTCATAAGGAATTAAGGTTGGTTTGCTTCTGTTGGGAGCTCTGGTAGGAATTTTCGGTAGCTATGACAACACATGATCTACAGACCAAACTGTACCTTTGTGAGCAGGCTTCTGAATGATATACTCTCCCCCATAAACCAAGCCCTTGGACTTCTGGTTCTGCACATGTGACTGAGTTGTGCCACATCCCTGGCATGCAGGAAACTTTCATTGTAGTAAAACATGTACCCAGGAACCAGTGAAGCAGAGGAGAGGTCTGCCAGTGTTGAATTACATGCCAAAGTGTGCCTAAAGGCTATTCTCATGTAATTTTGTATACAGGGCAGAAACTGACAGGAAACTGCTGTCTGCCTCCATCTGCCATGTATTATTTTTAAGATATTAAAAACTAATTAGAAATGAAGACAAATATGTTACATAGAAAAAAAATAATTGTAAGAAGTGATTTGTATGAAGTATGTGAGGTAGGATAGGTGTTTTGGTTTTGTTAAACTAAAACCAATGAGCAACTTAAAAAGTGACCACCTGGCAAGAGAGCTACTTATGTGTGTGTGGTGTTGCCTAAGCACTGTGGTATTTCTGGCACCTGCTCAAGTGTGGTTCTCTTATTGTTCATTAGATAGACTGGAGAAGTTCTGATCATCTTAACCAAACAGGGCAAATTTTCCTGCTGTTGATTGTAAGTGTAACAGCAAGATGATACTTGTTGGCTCCCTAAAGCAGTCTTCCAGGATGCAGAAAGCAAGGGATTCTTGACCACAGGAGGAGAAATGATCTGCTGGGCTTAATTTATGACCTTTGTAAGAATAACTTTTTTCCAGTGCTGTATTGTAGAGGCCTTGACCATCTCATCTGCAAGAGCTGAGGAGGAAACACATTTACATGATTCTGTGTGCCTGCTCTCTGGAGTCTGTGGTGAACCATTGTAGTGTCTGGTGGAGAGGGCTGATAGACTATGAAGCCTCTTAGCATGCTGGTTTTGACTTGCTGTTTAATGACTGTTCTTAATTGCCTGGTAAAAAGTAATCATAACAGTTGTTATAGTCCTTGGTGGTTCCTTCTTAACCAGAGGAAAATGGAGAGAAATCAGGTGGGAAGAAGCATAGTCTTCAGGTGTCCTTTCACTTGCTTGTGCTCCAGTTCCAGTGTTCTTGGTAAGAAAGAGAACTAAACTACCCCAGTTCCTGATTTCTGGAAAAAGAAAATGTTTTGGCCGAGGAACCTTTGTTATGCTTTGATTAGAGCAAAATGCTCTCTGAGCAGCTACTTGTCATAGCTGTCCAGGGGCTTGAGTGGCTTCATTTGTTGCAGTTTCGTGCGAGTCTGTTCCACTCAAAATGATAGTTCTAATGATGGAAAATCAATAGGGTTATTAATTTGTCTTTCAGAGCTTTTTCTGAGTGCGTTCTCTTTGCATTAGCCTTCTTAAAAAGATAGATCAGAAGCAGGTTTTATGCCTGGGCTTCTGCTGTCAGGTTGATGAAAATTTTAAGTATTTCCTCATACCTCTGCCCTCAGACTGTTGGCTCTCCCACTCTGAAGATGTCCAGGAAGGGCTGTTTTATTTTTGATTTAAAAGCTTCCTTAGGTGGGTTTGGGACTGGGAGGAAGGAGAATTAGGGAGATATTTTGGAAGGGAAGAAGTTAGGGTGTTGATCTTGCTTGGAAGGGGAGAAGTGTGTTATTCTTGCTGCACTGATTGCTTTCTTCAGAATTCTCAGCTGCGAGAACATGATTTGAGTACTTACTCATGGAGATTGTGCCAGTGGATTTTTAATGCCCCTCTAACTCCCCCAAATTGCTAACCCATGCATTTCCCATTTCTTTTCACATGCTCTGCTGAGAAAAGGCAACTGAAAAATCTAAGGAAATTATCAAATTTCAGTAATTTTTTTTCTTATTGGGCAGACAAGATGAGACAGTTGAAATGGTCTCTTTGCACCTGAATTCAAAGGCCAATACCCGTGGTTTTCCCATTTGAAAAATTCCTTATAAGCAGGCAAAATTAACTAAAAATTTTTCATTTGAGTGCTGACTGGTAGACAGCTTCTTATGGGTAGGTATTTGCAACGTGAAGCAGTGTTGGAGTTTTGAAGGCGAGACAGAGAAGCTAAGTACTCAGAAAGTTGCTTTGAGATGTGCACTGAATAGAAATGTAATAGGAAAGACCTTTCCCCAGTTCCCCTTGCTGCCTCCTTCATTCATCCCAACCACTGCAGGAATCTCTTTTAGATTAAGAGACAGATAGTTTTGAGGTAAGTGTTCAAGATCCAACTTGCCTACACCTTTACCTTTGGTGTCTATGAAAAGAGGCCATCACAACTTAAGACAAGAAAAGGGAACTTGTAAGTCTGAATCTGATGCAAGCTCTTTAGACAAGCTGGTGTATGTCTTTACATCTGTTTCCCCACTGGAAAGTGTTGATCTGTTGTTACAAGCAGTCATCTTCATGTTTCTGTACATGGGAAAACACAAATCCAAATGCTGTTACTGTGTCATTTGCTAGCTTTTTTTTTTCCTTTTATATGGAACTTTTGTTTAATATTAAACAAAAGATCATTGAAGTTTTATTACCTAGCAATAAAATCAACTGAGTCTCTCTTGTTATCTAATGACCTAATATTTGCAGTAGATATTGTATCAACTTTCTGTTAAAATATGAATATCTTAAAGAAAATAGCTACCTTTTTGGGAAAAATGATAACCAACTCTATTCTCATCTATACACAGGCTTGTCAAGAGAAGTCGTTTATTGTGTGTTGTGACTATTTTTGTTTGGGTTTGGGGTTTTTTTGTTTGTTGGGTTTTTTTTTGTTTTGGGTTTCTGGTTTGGTTTTGGGTTTTTGTGTGGGTGGTGGTGGGGTTTTTTTGGGGTTTTTTGTTTGTTTGTTTGTGTTTTTTTTGTCTTTTAATATCTGGGTTATAGCCAGAGGTATTTAATAGGGAACATGAAATACTTGATCTCTCTTTGATTTTAAGTTTCATTGCTGGTATTCTGCCAATAACAGGGCTGGTACAGAGCATGACTGAATGCCAAGCCTGGAATACAAACAAAGGAGGATCTGCTAAAAGTCCTTGTTCCTTCTTGTTTGCTTTTATTATGTCAAAGATTAGGAAGAGGAAAACATTGATGTTGTCTAGGTCAAGCTGAACTGCAGCCCAAGGACAGAGCCTTTTCAAAATATTGTTGGGAAGCCTAAATATCCTCTAGATTGTTGCCTGGGTTGCTGGAGTCTGCTGTTGGATACCAGTCTTAGGTAAATCTACCAAAGGAGGGTGCAGAGTTGTTTTGTTGAAATGAACAGAGAAGATTTGAATATTTGAAGTTGAAAGGTGCTGTACTGAAAGCACCAGTGTTTTTCTCTTTTCCTTCTGCAACTGCTCCATTTTTGTGATCATAGCTACAGTAGCTCATCTGCTATCAAAGTTCTTGGACACAAACCCGTCATGTTTATCCAGATCTGTATTTCTGGTAGTGGAGCAATTCTGTGCCATGGGAAGAGTGCTGCTACTCAAACTACATCA
This sequence comes from Coracopsis vasa, assembly GCA_026283785.1. Taxonomy (NCBI): domain Eukaryota; kingdom Metazoa; phylum Chordata; class Aves; order Psittaciformes; family Psittacidae; genus Coracopsis; species Coracopsis vasa. The sequence continues at coordinate 21,540 of JANHGB010054838.1, forward strand.
AGAGCTTTCCAATCTGTTAAGTAATCTTCACAGTTGTATATGCAGTGATGGCTTAGTGTGCTTTGTGATGGGAATCCAAGCAATACAGTATACTGAGAAGAGTAGAGTTGTAAAGATTGGAGTGCTGTTTTGATGTTTCTGTTCCCTAATCAACTTCAGCAGTTACCCACTAACTGAGTTCAAATAGAGATGACCTATGCAGATACATTGGCTTTGTTCTTCATTGACAGACTCCTTTGCTTCAAAGGGGAGACCATTTCTGGAATCATTTTAAATGGGAGATCTGTAGCCTGTCCCCAGAGTAGCTCTAGGAGACATGTACTTCAGGTCCTAGTCCTTTCCTTTACCCAGATGATGCAGATCTTCACTGCCCTGCTGACATCTCTGAATTTTACCATTCCTGTGCCCTCTGCCTGCCCAAGTACCTAAGCCTGTATATGGAGGAAAGATGGAGAATAGTACTCGACAAAGGTTTGATGCTGAGAAACTTCCTTGTTTCATAAAGAAATCTAATGTTCCAGCACCTGTGTGTGTGGAGGTCTGTCACCTTACACTCAGTGCAGTTCTTCTCGACATTATAGTAGTCTGTTAAAGTCCTCCAGACTCTAAATGGCTTTTGGAAAACATAATTCATCTCCTCCTTCATCTGCAGAGTTTTTTGGAGGCTCCTCAAGGCAATAAGATGAGAAATAGGTCACTGGAAAGTCAGCTAAGATGCTCACTTCCGTTGACATGTTGCCTGGTGTACAGTGGCCTTGGGATCATGCCTTCATTCCTGTTAAACTTTGTTATGCTGTGTCAAGCTTACTGCTTGGATGATCTTTTAATGCAGTTTAGAGCTATTATCATTATAAATACAGCACAGTGAAGTTCCTTATAGAAAGTGTGAGAAAGCAAGGCTCTCTCTGGAAATCCTTAGAGTAACATAAGCCAAAATAACAAATGGAATGCGCCTAACCCAGGGAGGTGAGATTAGTCCTCAGTGCCGATGTGAGCATCAGAAAGATTTGGGCAGGTACACAAGGAGCAAGAGAGAAAAATTCCCTCCTTGGAGGGGAGTAAAGGGGGGTGAAGGCCACAGGCAGGACCAAATGTATATGTGAGGGGAAGGATTAGTATGTACAGAGTAGGAGCTGGGCCAGGACGGAAGTATGAGGAGCTTGAATTCAAGGCGGAACCAGAGACTGGTCAAGACAAAGGGGTAATCAGCACAGTGTGAAAGAAAGAGCTAGTACATGCATCAGAAACACTGCAAGACTCTTGCTGTCAGACCTCTGCTGAGGTCATGTTTTAGAGCTGTGGCTTCCTCAGTCTGGTTACTGTGTGTATTTACCAGCTGCTCAACCTTTCCATGTGCTCAGGAGGATGCATACAGTGGTAGCTCTCTGTCTTTTAAGCTGAGGCTTAGAGGGGCTAATGTGGTGTCTTGTTATGTTTTTCATATGTTGAAATGCTCAAGTACAGTTTCATGATCACCAAGTTTAAGCTGGTGGCCTCATCACTGAATCATCCTAGCTCCACAAGGTGTCTTTTAGCTGCTGCATATAAGGGCACATATGCATAGGTGTTTAAGATGCATTAGGTAACAAGTTACTCCATGTCTTAAAAAATCCCCAGCTGTTCCGTATTTGAAAGCTGACTGCTCTGCTTGAGACTCTGAAGTCCTGGGGGCAGGAGACTCATGAAAACAGTTATCTGTATGTTCTAGGTATTAATGACGTGAAATGAGACCAGCTTCTGTTCCAGTGAGCTGAAGCAGCTTTTCATGCAGGCTAAACTGCAAGGGTGAGACAAACTCTGGGTTTGACAGTCTTGACTGATTGTGCAAAAGGCTCTGTCCCTTACTTTTCGCGGGTAGTAGCAACGTTGAGCATATCTTTGGGGAATTCAGTTTGTGTTCTGCAGGGATTATTAAATACGTCAGACGCGTATTGCCACTGAAAGGCGCCTCGTGTCCTGTGAAGGAAAGCTACTTGTTTGCTGTGGGTGATGCAATGGGTTCATTAAACCCCAATGCTGGATCCTCTTAGCCTCAAAAGAATAATCCTCTTTAGAAAGCAATCAGTTCAGACTACATAGTCAGCAGAAAGCAACAGTTTGCCAGGCTAGGAGGAGTGGAGGGAAGAACCCTGCTTCTTCAGTCAGTGTCTGGAGCAAAATCTCTTGCTGGGAATAGATGATGCTGTTCCTTTCTCTCTAGCTTAGTGTCCAGCAAAGTGCGTCTCCTGAGGCCACCTCAGAATATGCCCAAGTATCTTTTGGAATATGTTTTCTTCTCTGAAGTAATCAACTCAAGGGCAGTAAGACTTCATGGAAGTCCATTACTTGCAGGAGCATTTACCATGCATTTGCATGAATGGATTTAAATAGATGAGTGTAAATGTAAAGATGCTTTGGGAAGTTTGGTACAACAGACGTTAAGTTTGGAAATGTTTGTCTGATTTTGGATAGGGTAAGATGGATTCTTGTTCGTCCCATTGACTCTGTGATTCCAGGTTGAGGCAATGATGAAGGAACTCAGCTTTTGTTCCGAGAAGGAAGTTTTGTTAGGTTTGCAAGGGCAATACCTGGAAGCTATGTCTGTGTTGATGGCCACAATGCAATAGTGCAGTCATGACACATTGAATTCCCAAGATGAAGATGAAGATACATGAGAGCGTTAACTTTACTTTGTTCTTGTAGTCAAGATAAGAGAGTATGATCTTAAGAGAAGCAGCAAGATATATGCTTTCAAAGCTCAATGAATACACAGTGAAGCAGCAATCTCTTCAGCTCTGCCAAAAAAAATTCCAACCCTTGTTGTCCAGCTCATAACACTGTCTTCAGCTCATATAAAGGACAGCAATAATAACAATATTAAAGCACCCAGATGTAGTTCTGAGCTTAGTTCAGATAGTTGTGGTGTTCAGGTGTAGTAATTGTAATTGTAATTTGATGCAAGGCTGACACCAATATAGCAGTGTGTCATCCTTCTTCTCCTAATTGCTTTTCTTAGCCCTGCTCATAGCTGTTACTGTGGCACTTTGCTACTGGCTCCCTTCTGAGTTGATGTGACTGCAGAACAGGTTTCGCTGCTGATAGCAAGTCCACAGGAGAAATTTGCCATCCTAAAACAGTTACCTGTCATGCTTGTGTTTGTTTCAAATATCAGTGTCCAGACTACCTAGTGACTTCATGCGTTGCTCATGTCTGTTTGTCTCTCCTTAAAGAGAAACCTTGAGGATTTTAACTTCGCTTATTCTTTTCCTCACCTCATTATTTTTCCATACTCTTCAGCCAACCTAATGACTTTTGGTTTTTTTCTCTATTTTTTTTTTCCCAGGACTATATTGATGCTCATCCAGAAACCATTATCCTGGACCCTCTTCCAGCTATTCGCACACTTCTGGACCGATCCAAGTCTTATGAGCTAATTCGGCAAATAGAGGCATACATGCAAGGTAGGCAGATACCTGCTCTGCCTGAAGGTTTTTGTTGTGACTAGAGAAGGAAGTAGCTGGCTTCTGCAGGCCGGATGTGAGGTTTGAAGTAGTGGGTTTTGGGCTTCTTGCATTCTGTCTCTCCATGGGAGCACAAGCACTGAAGCATTCCTGTGTCACAGGATTGCCCTCTGGAACCTTATGTTCTTTTTCCATGTACACAAAGGAGATTTGCATCTGGCTAAAAATACAATGTGGATTTAATGGGTAGCATATTTACTGCAGGGAGCACTCCCAGAAATCTTCTGGAAACATTGTCTTTTTGTGCATGCTAGTGAATTGAGATGACTGTAGAAACTCAGCAGCTTGTCATAAAAATCCTGAGGCCTGAATCTGGGGGAGATTTATGGAAGCAGAAAAATTGGGTTTGGAAAGGACTGAAAGAGTTTAAATTTTAAATAGAGCTACGATCTTCTAGAAGCGCTGGAAGCCTATTGCACTAGTTAATTGCTAGGAGTAACATAAATGCATTTCTGGTGTTGGCTAGTTACCTGAGATAGACTGTTGTCTTTACTTGGCATCGTTTGAGTAGTATTCTCATGTTTAGAAGATGTGCCTTTTCAACTTGAATAATTCTAATACATTATTATTATTTTAACCATTGGAACTGGTGGGGTTTTAGCATTTCGTTCCCTTTCTATTGCTGTTACTATCTTATTCTTGAAGAATTTATTGACTTTTGAGTTTAAATCTAGAATAGCTCTTGAAGTAACTGTTTCATATACATGACTGTACTTGGGGAAATCCCATTGTTGAACTGTGTTCTAGTTGGGTGTTACTGGAATTACCATTGTGACTGTGTTACCACTATACTGATTGGCAGATAAGAAGCTTATCAATTTGTATTTTTATAATTGTGAATTTATAGACATGCTGTTTGCATCTGACCTGCCTGGCCTCATCAGCAGTGTCTTTATGTAAAAATAAGACTAATAATTCACAGCACTCTCATTTGTCTTTTGGAATCTTTTTAGGAGAGAATGCTCAGTTAGTTTAAAAGGATTTTGGTATGGAGTGGTTATTGCTAGTTGTGAAAGGAAGAGAGGTGCTGAGGGAAACCTGTGCTCTGAGAAAGTAGTTAGGATTTTGTTCTAGCAGTGGAGATACTCAGTAGGGTGGGTTGTGGGATTCTTTTTTGGGTGGGGTGGTTTGTTTTGTGAGGGTTGTTTGTTTGGTTTTCGTAAATTGCTATCAGTATTGTTACTGTTTACAATTACTATTATTTATTACAATATGTTTTGGAGAGCATTCCATCTATGTGAGTAGTCTGTCTTGTGCATATTTTGACCTCCTCTGGTCAAACTGATGTGAAAAAGGAGTAAATGCTTAAGGAGGAAAAAGAAAAAAGTAGGCTTGTATTCAGTTAAAACTGACACTTTAAAGAGAAGCTATTAATAAAGTAGAGGAATGAGGTAAGGAAAAGCTTCACCTGCTCTCACTGGCTGATGCAGTGTTCGGTAACCATATTTCCCCTGTCTCTGTGTCATCATTGTCCTCTACACCCTCTTTCCATCTCATCTTATTGCTGTCTCTTCATCAGAAATATCATGACAGACACTTTGAACCAACCTTGTATTCTGCAGGGGAAACCTCAGGAGAGCTGAGCAATTGCCTATCTTCTCATTCTGGCCTAAGTAGATCAGCCTCTCTGTTCCTGCATATAATGATATGCAGTGAGAATAAAGTTGCATCCCTCCAGACAGTGTTGTGGGTTTTTTCCCTTCTCCTTGCTTTCACCTGCTAAATTGTGTTTTCTACTTGCAGCTGTCATGTCATACCCCAAGGCCACGGGCACTTAGGAAACTCAAACAAGAAGTAATACATCTGTGAATAGCATGAAGTCGTAGGAGCCACATCTTTTTTTGTTCTGGAGTTTCAAAATGGACGTCAATGCCAAGAAAATAATGCTAGTCTTTAGCTGTGACTGGAGAGCCAAGTTTATCAAACAAGTGTACAGTATTGATGTTATGGGTTAAGTTCAGTGTAAGGGAGTATCTCTTCCAAAGGAATGCCAGAAACTCTGGAGAGTTGTGAATGTGTGTAAGGAGAAATCTTCTGCTGTTGAAAGTCTTTCAAAAGAAAATTCAGTGTTTGTTTATAGACCGGTTTTGGATTCAGGGTGATCATCGCATCTTTTTGAATTATGTTTTAAAGTAACTATAAATGAAGTATAGTCTTTATTTATGATCTTTGTTTATGCTTCATTTTATCCCTGTAGACCTTAGAAGAAATGTATAACTAAAGATTTGCATCAGTTGGGTTAAAGGGAGGATGACCACGTGCTCCGCTGACTCCAGTTTGCACACTGCTTCCTCGCTCTGTGTTGCCTGCACCATTGAAAATGGCAGGTGTTGCTAAGGTGACAGTGTTCTGCAGCAATAGGGACCCATGTTCTATAAACAGCTTGATTTTAAATGTAATTATGCTTCCGATGTCCAAGTTAATGCCTTGCCTGTCCTTTTGACAGTGAATTCTCCATGCTTCCTGAAAAAGGGAAATCTGTATTTAATGTGTTTAAAACTGGGCATCTGGACATTGTTAGGCTTTTTGAAAGTCCTGAAGCTCCCTCCCTCTTTATGGAGTCAGATGTATGAGTGATAAGTACTTTGACCCAGCTTCCTGAGAATGGATTGGAAAAGCACTTTGTGGCGCACTGCTTGTCTCTGCTGCCACAGAGTTTCTGCAGCCACTAAAGGAACAGAGGTGGAGGAGAACTGAGTACTAGGCAAGAACTGTACGTGTAGTCTGAAGGAAAGCAAGGGAACTTTCCATGTACTAGACTAACACTGTAATCACTCAGTCCTTGTGGAAATACAAAGTTCACAGATTTGCAGAATCCTTGAGGTTGGAAGAGACCTCTTGAGATCATATAGTCCAACTCATTGCTCAAAGAAGTATATTATAGAGCAGGTTCCCCAGGTCTATCCAGTTGGGTTTTGTGTGTCTC
>JANHGB010054841.1:0-29874 GCA_026283785.1 Coracopsis vasa
CCTTACTAAGCAGGTTCCTGAAGAGGCCAAAGTCTGCTCTCTTGAAGTCCAGGGCAGTGAGCTTGCTGCACGCTTTTCTCAGTCCTGAGGATCTCGAACTTCACCATCTCATGATCTGATGTGACTCATAAGATCACCTTTCATTGGAGAATACTGTTAATAGAGCCTAAATAACATAGCTAATTCTCTGAAATGTAACCACTGCGTGTTGATTTCTGTTCTTCAGTAATCCTTCACTTCACTACTGTCTTTCCAACATTGCCACGAGAGTTTGGAAGGAAGAAGACTGTACAGACTTAATATTGTGAACTTTATGCTGCTGGGATGAGTTTTGTAGAATGCCTTCTTTGCTGCCATTTTTTGCTTTTCTGATAAGTAGAATATTAATTCTAATAGATAAGAGAATAAGATCAAAGCAATTGGAGTAATTACTAGATAGCTAAAACTCTACTGCATAGCCCAGGCACTGTATGACTCATTGTCACCATGGTCTGCACTTTTGCTGTTGAGTATATATTAGTTGATGAATAATCACTACTGTTATAACTATTTCCTTCTTTAATAGGTAGTTCTATACCAGTGAAAGTATCAGTAGCAATACATTGTGACATATTTATCTGAAATTTGCATTTGAAGGCATCTGTTTGTGTAAGATTAAGGAAAGTTAGATTTTATTTGTTTATTTGTTTATTTAGTTTCTTATTAAGGACACTTGGCCATGGCTGCTCTTCCTCCGTTAAATAAACTTAAATTGATCAGTAAAGGCCGAAGATACTGTTTCAGAAATGCAAAGCAATCACTGAAAGGACATAAATGTAAGGCACAAAAAAAATAAAGAAAGAAAAAGAACAATGTCACAGCCAAGCATTTTTATTAGAGGAAAACAATAGTTCTGTCAAGTAATCCAAGGGGCTATTGTTATTTTGCCTAAGTAGTCAATTTAATTACCAACACTTCATAATATTTTCAATAAATAATTCATTTAAATGACAGGCCTTCATTTGAGCCTGAAACCAAAATGATTAAACAGGATGTGCTTTATGTATATTTTAAAGCTCTTCCTTACCTTCAGTGAAACAAGGTTGCTTCAGACTTACATCCCCTGCTAGTGGCAGAGCTATATAGGATTATAAAATTGTGTAGGTCTTAAACTAATTCTGCAGAAATTTACACAGGGGCAAAGTAAAGGCAATCACTACCTCCCACCAGCAAACCGATTAACTGATGCCCGGCAAGTCTCCAAGCAATGGCTACTTTGGAAGGCTACCCAAGTGTTACTGCTGAACATCAAGTTATACAATAGGCAATAGCACTTTGGCCAGTCTGGTTCAGCTACCCCAGCTGTGTTCCTTGTCAGACTCCTCCCCACGACCAGCCCCCTCTATTTGGGGGACAGAGTGAGAAACAGAGATGGTCTTGATGCCATGTGAGCACTGTTCATCAACAGCTAAAACACTGTTGTGTTATCATCACTGTTTCCATCACCAGTCTAAAATACAGCATCCTGCAGGCTGCTAGAAAGCAAACTAACCCCATCCCAGCCAGGCCTAGTACACTCATGCATTTAAACTTTCACAAAGCTAGCTCTGTCTGAGAACAGGACTAAAGAAATGAAGGTTAAAACCAAGGTTAGCGTGCTGTATCTCACAGCACACCGCTTGTGAATCAGAAATAAGAGAGCTTGATTTAATGTGAATACTTGTCTCTTACATTTAATAAAGTTAGTGAAGTCAAATATCTTACTCATGTTTGTCTTATGCACCAATAACATTGAAGTCAGGTTCCAGATTTTCTCCTGCTATATTTCTGCTTGCCTTGTTTCTCAGCTGTACTCCTTACTGACCTTTTAAAATTAAATGTTTTTGTGTAAAATTTAAAACACAGCTTTGTGCTTGTTTTGCTAAAATAGCAAAATTACTATTTTTAGCACAAAATTCTCTTGTGATCTTGGCTGAAATTAGACTACTGGTGCTCTCAGAGTGTTTTTCAACTTCGAGCTATAATTGGTTTAAGTTCTCATCTCCTACAGGTGCTTTGCATTACTTAGTATTTCATGACATTTAGAGGAAAGTTGAATAACTTTAATTCATTAATTTCATTAATTAACTCATTGTGAGACTGCAGTGTCTTAAAGCAAACCAGTCTCCAGGAGCTTGGGCATTAAGATGAGTCAATGTAATTTACTACTTTTACAAAATAGTTTTTCTTGAATGAGCAATTTCCTACAGTGAAAAGACAGGAAAAAGAGGCAACTCTGAGCCATTTAGGAATGAGGATTTAAGAATAAATTAGGTTAAATGCGTTATTATCGCTTAACTAAAGCTGTATTAGACACATGTGAACAAAAGCATCACGTCAAGATTGCCTAGAAAAGCTTAATTCTAGTATTTCTTACAATAAGTACTTGATTTTGTAGCTTCAGTGTTCTTTCTGAGCAGGTTTTTTTCTGCATAGCAAAAACTGCACTATTGTCAATATTAACATAGCCCCTAAAGTTATGCAGTTCTGTTTAGGCTTCAGGCAGCAAAGCAGGTTCTGCTAAATAATAGATTCTTAACAATAAGATGTTGGGACAATTTCCTCACAGAGGAAGGAAATGTCAAATAGCAATATGTTTGCATATAATTATGTTACTCTCAGAACATCCTTATGCATGCAGTGTTAGGCACAGTTAATCAAAAAACAAATCTGCATAGCCAATTCCCTCTGTACTTTGAGGTCTGCTGTACTGTGTTAGCCCTAGAGGCAAGAGAAGAAGAGCAGAGGCTGGAATGTGCCTTCGCCTGTGTGCATACACAGCACTATCAGCAGGTACTCTAGTCTGCAGCTAGATCAGCATTATTCTTCCCAGGGAAATTTCTTTACAATTGGCTGGTGAAAAGAAAACAAGGCTTAGTTAGACAAAGCCAGATGAAAACAATCACATGCCTTTGTTCTGCAGCACATGATGCTTGTGAATTGACAGGTGGTAGAAAGGCTTGAGGACTTCTTTTAGTTCTGTCTGGTCTGGCTGTATGGTCCTTAAATATAATCAAACAGGACATTTTGTTGGGTTTCAATAAGCAAATCATGATTGAATATTTAAGCTCTTTTCCGCAACAGGATGTCATAAGCAAAAGGCAGAGAAGGGTCTGTTCCAAGACTAAGTAGCTGCTGGTGACAGCACATCACTAGTGGCAAGGAGCACTGCAGTCTTGCCTCGCCTTGCTTCCCTATGGCCCTCTGCCAAGCTGGTGTAGTAGATCTGCCCACCCAAGACCCTCCTCTCTAGACTCCAGTGCTCTCTGCTGCCAGCATCCGTGTAGCAGAGCACAGGTTGCAGTAAATGGTACAGTTGTTCTGCTAGGATGCTTTATGATAATGATAGGCCCAAAGCTCTGGATGTGAGCACCCCGAATGACTTCAACTCTTTAACAACATGAGTAAAACCCCAGAGCCGAAGGAAAACGCAATTCTAAATGTAAGTCACATTTCTGAAATGACCTAGCATGGAAAAGCATATCAATTTGTTTGACAAAATTACTTAGATCATTTCAGGGACTGGATTTACTGCATGGCCCCATGGTGAGCCCTCATTTCACCAGGACTGTGAAATGGATGTAGCATGAAAACAGCAGCAGGGAAGAGAGAAGGCTGGGCACTTACTTCTCTTGGTTCTTCATCATATATTCCAATGTTATGGTCCTGTTCCCAAATGCCTCATTTAACCCTAGTGCTTATGGGCAGGGGGGAGAGGGGGACAGGACGGTGGTATACATGTGAGTCAGTAAATCAGAGTACTGACCCCCAATATTGAAAACTAGAGGCATTTTATGTCCAAAGACGAATCTGTAGCCCTTGCTGTCGTTGAACAGAGAGTATTGGATGTGTAGGCAACTCGCCCAAAGGCAGTCTATGGTGGATCAGGCCGCCCTGAGTGAGGCTTCTCTGTAAAACTCACTGATTAAGTAACTAAAATTAATAATTTTATTTCTCGGTGTCAGTGATTACTGAACACTTTATCCCTCAGCCAAGCTGGACAGAGCTTTGAGCAACCTGGTCTAGTGGAAGGTGTCCCTGTCCACGGCAGGGGGATTAGAACTAGACGATCCTTAAGGTCTCTGCCAACCCAAACCGTTCTGTGATTCTATGAACAGCGAAGAGCCAGAGCTTTGCTTTCCGCGCCGTCAGCAGGCCAGGGGACAGCACGGGTGGCAGCGTCGGTTCCCGGGGTGAAACCCATGCCGTTCCGGGCCGCTCTTGCCCGTACAGGAGACGGGAGGCGAGGCACCTCACACACATTGCTCCCTCACAACCCTCGCCCCGGCCCGCTTCCCAGGTCTGCGGCTGCCCCCTGGTGGCTTACCGCGGCACCGCCTTGCCGGCCCAGCACCACATCATGCACACACACACGCACACACTCACCCTTATTTTTGGAATAAGAGGGAGTGAAACGGAAAGGAACAGAACCTAATCCAGAGGGATCAAAGAACAGTGTTCCGTGTGACCCAAGAATAGATGTACATACGTGAGCGTGACTGCTGTCAGGCCAGCGCTTGGCTTTGTAACAGGGAAAGGGAAAGCTCACCCCAAGGGTGCGCAGGTGGTCTCCTCATCCTTTGTGATGACCTCAGTGATGATCAAAGCCGGAGGCTTAGGTCGGCACTAGAGCAATAAGGGATTAGGAGTCAAAGCCAGGAATGCTCAGGAGTTAGTAGTCATCCTCAGTATTACTTACAGAGCAACCTCCAAATTTCACAAGTTTTCTCACAGAAGTGTAGGAAATTGCCTCAGAAACTTCAGCCCACTTCTCAATCAAATGAAAAGGTTATGAAAAGATGAGGGTTTTTTATAAATTACCTGTATGAAAATGACTTCCATTTTTAAGGACTATCTGAGGACTTTCTGATATTTTGCTTGCTCTGTTTCCAGCTCTGGAGTCCTCAGTACAGGAAAGGCATAGACATGTTGGAGAGGGTTCAGAGAAGGGCCACAAAAATGCTCAGCACACTGGAGCCCCTCTTCTGTGAGGAAAAGCTGATAGAGTTGGGCTTGTTCAGCCAGGGGAAGAGAAGACTCTGGGGAGATCTTTTGCAAAAGGGAGTCTTCATCTTTAGCTGGTCTCCTTTAGAGCTGACATAAATGCAAACAATTAAATTAATGCTGGCTGTGGTAAGGGCCGGGTCCCTTAGCTGGAGATCTGAACAAATCTATGAAAACTGCCACAGGACAAAAGAAGTTAAAAAGATGCAAATGAAAACAAGAATTTTGTTCAGAGAGATTGCATGACTCACCTAAGATGAGAAAGTGAATGTCAAAAGGCAGGAAAGCAAACCTTACACAGAAATGACTGAGGGGCTGGGTGAAAAACAGCAAAGGAAGATTGTGATACTTCGCTACACTCAGGAGATCGGGTTTATGAGAAACCGTGTGCCCATGCAAGTGCATGGTGTCAGCATTCAAGTACTCGCTCCAGAAAAAGCAAACCTTGCATTCTCAAGCTTGAATCAGTTTCTTCCACAGCCACTAGCTGACGCTGCAAGTAAAGCTCTCCTCTAGCAAGCAGTCAAAACGAATTGCAGGCTGGCAGAGATTAAGACAATTTAACTTTCGGGTTTTTTTCTCTCAGCTGTTTTTTCTTCTCCTTTGAAGAGTTCATGATCTAGCAATGAGCGCTGCTCCTGAATCCTGGATTTTTCTAAATTGTTACCCATCCTAAGGGAATACTGTTCTCACCTTCTGTAGCATGGTCGTTAAACAGGGCTTGTCTGGATTTTCTACTTGAGTATATTTTCCCAGAGACTCCACCACTTAATATTATGCTTGCAGAGTTAAAAAGTATTTTCCAAAATTCTTAAACAAACCTACTTTCATCCATGAAAATAGAGATCAACAATTCCCATTTCTGAACTACTGAGAAAAACAGTCAAATCTGCTATCATTCTTAGGGTAATGTCTTTTTCTCACTGATAAGTAATACCTCCTTTGTTACAAGAACTTAATGATTTGATGTATTTGCCTCACCTTTCCAACTGTAGGATAGATCTTTTAAATTCTACCTTTCTTTCTAATGCAGACCTGGAAAAAATTCAATTTTCCACATCATAAACTATGTCAGATAGGTTTAATTGTTCCTTGATTGTATTATTTGTCTTGTGTGCTTTCTCGTTCTGTTAGGTCTGCTGGGGTGTTAACAGAAGAGTTGTGTCTATTGACACCAGAAAGAAAAGTTATCTCTGTGGAAAAAAATTCCTTGGATTTTTAAAGAGTTATGCAAACCTGCCAATTCTCTCCCTGGGAGATCTCATCTTCCTGTTACTGAGAGCTGAGAAAAACACAAGAAGCATTTGCCACCTGAAACACACATACAATATTGAAATAATGAGCATATAATCATATTTGCATTTGGACACAAACTCCTTCATTTTCAGCTCTGCCTGTCAGCAAGAGGAGCCTCAGCCTATAAAGACTTTTTCATGCTGTGAATGATTGCACAATTGTACGTCAGACAATTTACAGTGCAGAATAGCAAGGGTAAGTGCAAATTTTTTTTCACCCCAGCCTAGGTATTGTACAACATTACACCTCTACTGCTGAATATTTTTTCCTACATCTATCAGTTTCTAAAATGCTAATAAAATTTCAATTATTTAGAAAATGTAAAATCTCTGATAGGGACAAAAATATATTAAAATCCCTATTTTCAGTTCCTTACAGTATCCCAGTAATAAATGCATATTAGCTCGTTCCATCTTTTCTAATCTTCTTTACATTAACTTTCAGGTTCCACAGCTCCAACAGAAATGACAGTTTGTGCACTGAAGCAGTTAATAATTTTTTTTCTGTATCATTATTACCTGTGATATGTGACTCTAGAAATCCAACTACAATATTGCCATAAGAGTGGCACTAACCCTATGATATTGACATAACCGTGGTGCAGGTATTATTTCTACAAATATGAATCTAGAATTTGGGGTTAATCAAACCAAATGATGTGCAGGGAGGTTGGAAATAGATGATCTTAAGGTCCTTTCCAACTCAAACCATTCTATGATATGATTCTATGTGTATATAAGTGTTCTCAAAGTCACCTCAGTCATGGTCCCACAGTACTGGATTGCTTTATCTGCAGTCAAAATACAGTTAAACCAAGGCTATTATAAATGATATGGTTTAGTGTTGGTGAGATTTGGGGAAACAAGAGAGGAGGATAGATGGATGAGCAGTAGTAACCTAAGCAGAAAGGGAGGGACAGAGGGAAAGGAGAAGGAAGCAAGTGAGGAGACAACTGGAGAATGCAAAAACCTAAACAAGCCCTTTGGGGAAATAAGAAAGGTTCTCAGATTTTGGAGTAAGCTGGCATTTAGGAAATCCTGCATTCACTTCTTAAGTTCACAAGAGTATGAAATTTGTTTAATGCTTTCTCAGACATTTGTTCTAGCTTTAAGTTAATTCTGGTTTCAAACAGCATAAGGGAAACAAGAGCACAGCTGCCAGGGTGACTATCCCAAGGTGCTTAGGAAGAGCTGTGTACAATTCCTGCAGTTTGTTTCATATAAAACACCATAGCCACTTCATTTCTTGTGTTTCATATGTACAAGCTGTGGCAATGGCAAAGGTGTATTTCTCTAGCTCCAGGTTGGTTACTTTTTAACAAGAAAATGCGAAAAATCACCAATCTTAGATGTGGTATTTTTTCTCCATACCTAGCTCATTTAAAAAATGTTTACTTTCAGGTTGCCAATACTTTTCCTCATACATGTGTGATGTTCGTAACACACACACACACTATCAAAATACAACAAACATTGTAGGGTAATACTAGAAGTTTTTAATGAAGAAGTTAAATTACATCCTGAGTTAGAAAAAGACATGATCTGAAAAAATTGATTCAGTACAAAGTTTGATCAATAGAGGAAAAGATGATGAAATTATTATTAAAACCTAAACTGTTCTTTTTGGTCTTTGATACTGAAAGCATTCCAGTTAAAACAAGGATATTTTCAAAACACCATAGAACCTGTCACATCTCCATTCTGCACAAAGCCCAAGTGAAATAGAAGCGAGTGTCAATTACTTTTAGTAGAGTATTTGATCTCTGTGGGATCCTTTGACTTGATTCTCAGTCAAGGATCTCATTATTTAAGTAAAAATATACACTCGTTTAACTTTTATGTAGGAGCAGCAATTATTTGCTCAACAACAAACATCCTTCTCAAGAAGATACGACCTCATTCTTCTCCATCATTAGATTCTACCCTTGATTTCTGCTGTCTGCATTATTTTTATACTAATCTGAATAGTTAAAGAGTAATTTATGAGCCCAAAACCAACTATAAGCATCTACTAGCTGCTTACTGCATTGCTAATGCGTTTATGGGATGTGACAGATTCTTAAATATTTAATATAACTTACTTTTCCCTTTAACCATTCCACTCTATGTGAAGGATCTCATGAAATATGAATTATGCCTGTGTAATGTTTTGCAAACTATAGTGGCTGCCTCATTTCAGTCATATTACATACACAGCTTCTATGCAAAAAAGAAGAGAAAATGCTTAGTTGGGTGTTATTCTGTTCCTAATTGAGGTTCTCAGGTTTCTGCAATCACTACAAATTCCCTGCTAAGCATAAAGATCAAGAACTGGAATGGGTTTTAGAAGGCAAACTCATCATGACAATCTCTGCAGTGAACCAGAACACGACCAATTTAAACACATGAAAATTCAACACCAGCCATTACTTCAGCCTTTACAACCATTTTGAAGACAAAATTTTGCAAAGGATTCATTTTCCATAGCAATTTCTCATGCACCATCATGTACAAAATAACCGACTGCTCACAGGTGCACCAGTTTCATTTGCTTACGTGAGTGGTAGTCCTAGTTTCAGGTGGGTGCACAGGAAGAATTAATTATAGAAGTCACATCTGGAAAAAGCACTCAAGGCACCTCAGCAACACTTTTTGGTGGCTGAGTTCAGAAGCAAGAGCAGGGTTGTGAAGGGTGCTGCTATCACTCTGAGGGGCCTTCAGCTGCAGTATGAGAGCTGTAGACCAGCTGAACCTTACACCAAATACACATGTTGAACTGTTATATGTGTTGGTTGTATCTGTCTGAATAAGTCCATTCATCACATGTCTTAAATGACTCATCTCCTTCCTCCTTGGTCTTCATAGTGATGGACTGTGTCTGACCATCACAGCAGGACTGCCTACATGGTGGTGGACTATGTCTGACTCTTGATACCTTCAAACAGCAGCCAAGATAAACATGGTTTTGAGAGGACTGAAATACTTTTGATTCCTTCCCCATTTTCAGATACTAGTGTTGGAGGGCTTTTTGTGAGTCATGAATATCAAAGCATGTATTTTTCATTTATGGCAATGAATTTGGGAGCAATTCTTCCCAATAACATAAAAGAGATGTTTCTTGCAGGGTATGTGTGATACATAAGGTTCTTAATGAGAGAATCTACATACAGAGCAAGGCATATCCCTGCCTAGATAATACGTTACATCTTACAAGTATGATATTTTTGTAATGTTTCAGTTAATACAGCAACACAAACTTTCCTTTAAAATCAAAATTTTTTTCACATCCTTCCTTCTTTCTCCTTCTAAATGTACAAGAAACATGCTATAAATCATTAAATCCTTCCTCGTCATTTTCATGCCACCCAATTTTTAAATCCTCCCAATATCTTTTAGTATTATAGATTGCAAGTGCTGTTTAATGTCCCCAGACTGGATAACATGCAAACTTCACAATACCTTGGTGAAGACAAACAGCTTTTTTACCCTTGGCAATGTTTATTTGACCTACAAGCAGAAATGGGATCGGTGAACTCACCACTCGACTCCTTGGACCAGACTTCCCAAGGTTCCTTTCAGAAACATGAAGAGCATAGGAAGCTTGCAGTAGTAAATATTCCCAAGGCTATCATAAAGCAAACAGCTTGCTGTAGTTAAACAAGGAGAAAAAAGTGATAAAATGGTTAACTAGGTCATTACATGAATGATGGCTTATAGTGAAACAATTTATTATTTTCTTTAAATAAAAACTGCTAACCTCTCAGTGTCTATAAAATGTCTCATGAGACATCTTGTCTTACTTATGTGAATATTTTATGGTAGAAAATATGAAAAAAAATTTATAAGCTTCCATCATGTTCCAGCTACAGTCTGTTTTAAACAAAAGGAGTTTAACAAATTGTAGACAGCGATGTTTCATTAACAGACAGCAAAGCAAAAGACTTGAAGAGAGGTGCAAATTTATCTGGTCTGCATCTGAGATATGAGTAAAAATGAAGAATAAGAGGAAATGCAGAAGTCTACTATAAAATTGGTTGTGACTCCTAATTTATACTGCTGTGGATCATTACTGACATTTATATTTTATGTTTACCTTAAGTTTCATGTTAGCAAAGAATACCTCAGCTTACCTCTGGAAAAGTAAGAATGAGGAACTTGATGTTTTTCAGTAAGAAAATATAAACACCAATGAGAAGGCAGTGGCAATACCTCCATGCATTTTTTTAGGAGTAAAGCACAAGGGGGTTATTTAATGAGAAAAAGCTGGTTTACACTATGACTTCCACAGAAAACACATCCTTTTTTTAATCAATCATCATAACAAGAAACACTTCATAGGGCCTTAAAAACCAGATTTCTTTGATCTTGCAACACCCAAGATCTAGGTATACAGGTTAGCTTCTACTTCCCAAAACCTGCTATGTGCCACACTTTGCATCCACATTAAATAACTTATTAGCATCCTGATATGCTTTCTTATGGCCTGAATAAACTTCTTGCAGGTAACACACTTCCAGTGCCGCCTTCTTCACTGCATCTTTACTGTGCAGGCATCTAGGCTGCTTTTGATTCCCAGTGTGTGCTGTGGGTGAGGGCTTTCAGGTATGCAGGAACAAGTAGTAGAGGAGCGGAAAGCCCCATAGCAGTTGCTCCTGTCTCCTATTAGCAAGGAAAAGAGTGCTACAAGACTAGTGTAAGTATTTGTTTTCTAATGTGATAGTATCTCCCAATTTGCCCCATCTAACAGCAGGGAGAAGATATGTGCGTAATTTTGACCTGATCAAATCATACGCTGCACAGATTTCAGAAGTGTTGCCTTCAAAAATCTCTTTCAAGAACTGTCCAAAACATTATTTATTATAATGCAAATAATCTAATATGCATTTCATTATATATATGGAATATCGTGTGTCTCTCATTAAGCATCAACTCATGAGACAAGAAAGCCCAAATCAATCAAGGAATAGAAAAAAAAAGGAACAACAACAAAAAAGATGAACACTTCAGTAGGCATTCAAATAATTTCACAGTACCTGCCGTTTTTATTGGATCTTAGCAAATACAAATTTTCTTTCTCTCATAGCTCGTACTTCAACTGAGTAAAATGGTACTTCTGCCTGTATTGCCTTATGCTGTTTTCTCAGTTGCTTCTGGGTTGTTTTCTGTGAGGAAAATAGAGAAAATATAACAAGCAGTGCAGTGCTTGGGTGCCATTTGGAGTGTGCAGTATTTCATTCCTGATACTAAAACAAGTTCAAAGGCCAGAATAAAGCTGAGAATATTTCCTTTTTCTGATCTAATTGTTTCTATTTTTATGGAAGCAAATACCTTCTCAGTTTTCATTTTTAGCAATTCTATCCAATGTTATTTTCTCCATGTATTTCTTTTTCAGATTTCTTTTTTTTTTTTTTTCCAGAAAGGCTGTTGTGATTACTTTCCATATTCTAGGTATTAATACTGAAAATAATTTGTGTCTTCTCATCCTAAGTTTATACCAAGCTAAATTAAATAGGAACACACACACAGGAAAAAAAGCAAGCTAAGTTTTTATCAGTGCACAGACAAAAGACTGTATTAGGCAAACTGTATTTATGGGGTTCTGAAACCAGAAAGAAGAAAATATTCAGAAGATCTTAATTGGAAAAGTTCTGTTTATGTCTTTTGTTGCCCTGTGGGATTTATTTTTTGCAGAGAGTTTTCTTCTTGCCTTCATTTTAAATTAAGACACATCTAACGTGCATAGATGTGCAAGGGAGATGGTTATTCCTTGGTTCTTCTGAGGTGGCTGGAGATCCTTTCTATCTGCTTAGTGGTACAGACATGTCATTTTCTGTTGTCCTTAGTTCCATTTAATTTAAAATTCATCTGTCTTGTAAATTGGTTTGGGATAAAATCTTCATCTGGCTAAAGTCATTGGAAGTTTTTATGTTGGCCACAATGGCATCCTGAGATGTCAGGACACAGCAGATCACATGCTGCAAGTTTCTTCTTCATTACAATTAAAGAAATTATGCTGCAGCACATACAAAGGCTCTCAGTACTTTCTTGGACTGCCTGCCACCTTCCTGTGCCATTTGTATCCTTCTAACTTACTCCTTCCTCCTACATCCTGCTCCTTTTCGGGTATATTTTGAAGCATGCTGTCAGCGTACTACCACATTTGCAATAGCAACTGCACATCAATGAATGATTTTTAGGACCGATTTCATTCTAACTCAAGGTAAAAATAACATATAACTAAACATTGTGAGAATGTGAAATGTATCTGGGCTTCATAGCATGGCTGCTTCACCATCTACTTGAAGCTATGCTTCCTCTAACCTGTAAACAGGCACCATCTTGTATATTGTAGCATCAGAAAGAGGACAAGAAATACATTCACACTTTTTTCAGGGCTAAAAAGTTCACAACAGTAGTCAATGAGATGAGTGTTTTATCTACATCCCCTCTGCACTGTGCTCTTAGTCATACACACTAAGTATCATCCGAAGATGAGATGTGTTCCAGAAGAGTGTAGGTAGATGCAGCTTTTGTGATACTTCTGCACTTCTGCATGAAGTCAGGAAGCTTTTCAAATCCAAACTTTATTTTTCCAGGGTTAGCAATGTCCATGTGTTTATGTATGTGTATTTCCCTCATATACATTATCTTCAAACATGATGGGAGCAAAGCATTACCATGCCTCATTCCCTGCTTTTTGTCCCACTAAAGAAAGAATGTCCACATGTTGTGAGAAATGAAGCATGGCTATTTATTGTCATTTTCACTGAGCTTGGAGGTCTAAGTTGCATTTTCTCTTGAAGATGAAAAGGAGACCAATAGATTGTATCTGTCTAAGGAACTTCCACTTTCGTATGCTCATAGTTGGAAAGTTGAGCTGCAGACCCTTAGGACAACTGGCCCAGATTTTTTCCAGCTTGATTAGTAGATCATATCTACTCCTCTTTGACCCATTAATAACAATCAAATGAAGGTAAGCCTGACTTTTGCAGTAGGGAGAAGTCAAACCATGTGATGAAATCAGTCACAGGAGGGTTGGAGTAAAGATGTGGTAGACTAATTAGACCCAGGTTTCCTGGTGGAAGATCTGCAAGCATATGTGATCTCACGTCTTGAGCTATGGTCTAGAATATACACAAGCAGGTTGGGACAGACAGGTGAGATCCTGGGACAGTATCTGTTCTTGCAGGATGTATTTGCAGTGACGCAGCTTCCACCAGAGTCTCTCTTGAATGACGTATTCATTCTGGTGCCAGGGTTTAGTCTTCCAGAGTGAAACTAGATCTGAGATTTTGTAGTCATTGCTAATAGCAAGAATCCTAACATTAGCTACCTAAACACATAATAATAGCAAGGAAGAATGTAATCTTTCTATATGTCTTCCCTTTTAAATTTCAATATGACATGGTATTCTGCCTTTTCATTAGATGTGAGGAAAGCATGCCATACCCCACCCAAGAAATGGCTATATTTAGCTCTACTGAATGTGTAAAGATTTTTATCAGTTCCTTATGAATTTCATTAAGATGCTGAGGCATCTTATTGTTTACTGTTTGTGAAAGCCTGTTGAAATCCTGTAAGGAAAGACAATACAGAGCAGTGTTAATTTGCCAGATTTGAAAAAATTTTGCTAAACTTAGAGAAAACTGCATCAGTTTTGTTTTATTTTCTGTCAGTTGCCTGTTTTCTTTAGTATTTATTCCTTCCACATTTCAGAAGAGTATTGTGATTGAATTTTACATATAAACTCACATTTTCTTTGGAAATTACAATTTTATTATTATTTTTTTAAAGCAAGAGAAAATATCTAGAATCTTTTTGGTTTTAATTTTTTGTTTGTTTTCTAGCAGCTCTTATAAGAAGAGCTACATTAACAAATCATTTGGCTAGACTGCTTGTGCTGACTATGTCACATCACTGGTACAGCTCTGACAAATCTCTGACCACTAACGTACATACAGTTCCTCTAGTATAATTTTTTTCTTACCTGTACTCCTAGGCCATTTTGTTCATATGAAGCACATTATTTAAATTGTAAACAGTGATATTCCTGAAGCAACAAATGGCTTTGCATTTATTAAAACTGGGAAAAATGTCTAGCAGAAAGGGTGGGTTCATTGATTCCAGTGAAGGCTACTAATTGTTTTCTCAGACTGCTGGTGCCACCTTCTTCCTCTTCTTTCCTTGCCCTTTGTAAAATCATTGTGGATACAAGTGGCAAAAGCTGCTGGAGATCCTGAGGAGATGCTGAGGAGGTGGCCTCTTCTGAGTGCTGCATTGCTGTGACCAGAGCTCTCCCAGAGCCAGAGACTGGTCAGTGTGAAGGTGTCTCCATTATCTACAAGGTACTGCACGCACTACGCAGTCATGTCCTTAGCACTGGAGCAGAGAGAAAAGTGTTCACACTGGAGAGAAGCCATGAAGACCGAGAAGTGGCATGAGGCAGCAGCTCTAAGGAGAAAGTGGAAACATTCAGCTGAAGTTTCTGCAAAAGAAAAGCTGTCTGTGCTGCAAATCATTATTACCCCATCTGAGAGAGACGGATGTGTTCACTTTTTGGAACACTCACTAAGAAATACCCATCTCTACAGCAGAAACAGGTATTTCAAAGAGAAAACTAGCCTCTGAGCCACAAAAAACCATGAGCATTTACCAAAGGTGAAAAGGTATTTCCACACTAGAGAAGGATGAAAAAATAATGGATTTTCTCATGAGCAATGGAGCCAAGTTAGTGTCACTATTAAAACACAAAGAATTACAGCTTTTGACTTCCTCTTTTGTCTTGTGGAAAGTGCTCCAGCTGCAGCCACAAGTTGGGAGACAAACAAAAATGCACAGATCTTGCAGTATAGGCAAGGCTTAATTGGGTTTTGGGGAAAAAAAGAAATTCTGTGTAGTTTTTATTTCAAGAAAATCAAAATTTACGAATTGCAAACTTCTTAGAAGTTTATAGACTTTAAATCTTCTTCCATTTTTGTGGATACTCAAAACCAGAGCATATTACAATAAATTTTTTTGTACCATCATAACTCAGAATCACAATGTGTGACTCTCAGATTCTTCATCAGCTGATAACAGAGCATTTTATGCTTGAAACCAGTGTAACTCCTTGGATTAGAAATAGGCAACTCTCCAGGCTCCAACACAATAGTAACAGAGCTGGGAAGATTATGGATGTATCCAGTACCTTGGCCCAGGGCTTTACACAGTGTTACAAGTCAGAAAGAATTTTGCTCTGGTTTCATCTCTGGGCACTGCTTCCTTGTATGATGGAAGGCTGAAATAGGAGCTGCATCTATGTGTTTGATCTATAGTGACAGTTGTGGGTAGCTGTGACACTTACGGGTAGTTGCTTATGCCCCAGTCACAGCAGGCATTCACAGCTCTGTAGTTCTTCAGTATTTGATCCTTGTATCTTCATTCCTCTTTTCCTCTTCATTGCTTTCTAATGGTTAGATTAAACTGAATGTATATTTCATGGAGTGCAATAAGTGATAAGGTTAAACTGAATTTATATTTCATGGATTATAATATTTCTATTTCTGCCTGTATACATAACTGAAAAGTAAGATTTTGGAGAAATTTGCTCATCCATTAGCATACTGTGTGCAGCACAGACCTCTTTGCTACTCTTCCCTGATAAGCAAGCCACCAATGCCGCTTTAGTCATAATGCTTTTACAGGTAACAAGATATATTTGTTCCTTTTCATCAAACAATCTGCAATATTGGTCATCTTCCTAGAGGAGATCAGCCTAAAGCTTTCTAAAATAAGGTCATTAAAACTACTAGTTTAGTTTTGTTCTAGCCTTGTGACTGACAATGCCTGAGGGGTGAGAGGACTTGACTTGTCTTCTACATCCTAGAAAATACTACCTGAAAGCTGTCCATCTGTCTGTCTTGAAAACTTTTATTGATTGGCAATTACATCATGTAAGATGTGTAGTTGCTTTGTCCAGAATGAGTGAGCACTGTAGTAGTCATGGTCACTCCAATTCCTGTTTCCCAGACATCTGAGAAAAAAGTAGAGTAATGAAATCACTTGGTCAGTTTTCAATGGAAAAGAACATTTCTGCTTTGTGCAGAGGTCTGCTGGAGGCATTATTTAGTTGGCCTGCATTTCCCCAATTTGGCTTTTTCTCCAGGATTTTGAATCATGATTTGCTTCTCAGGATATACTCTTCAACCCTAGGAACACTCTAGGATGTCAAGAGTTATCAGTGCTCTGTCTTCCACAGCTCCTTTATATGATTTTTGCCTTGTTTCCTCAATTTGTTTCAAAGAGTCCAAGTATTCTTGAAAGACAAACAGTCATTTTGACCTACTGGCGTGACATCCTGGGCATGAACTTATGAAAATCTGTATTATAAATGATTCATTTTGACTCCTGCTATGAAAATGGCATATAACTGGCTTATTTAAGGGCATCAGATAAAACTTATCTTATGCCTGTACAACTGTGCTATTTCTGTGCTGCATGTAGATACTGGTAAGGAAGTGGCAATGCTCTCAAGCAGGGCATTGACAGCTCAAGAGGGATCGAAGGTGCCTGGTGGGAGATGGCTTTTATAAAATCCCTGTGGTAATTTACAATAGCTGCTCCTTTCCTCAAATCACATCTTTGACATACTAGACAAACTTTGGGTGTACAACTTTTCTACAGATTCCCCTTTGCTATTTTGACTGGCTCTTTTGACAGCAGCGATCTACATGTATAATCTCCTCTCCCCTGTGAGAGATGCCCCCTCTCACTGAAGTCTTCTTCTTCAGCTTCTGATGAAATGGTCTTGCCACTAGCTCATTGCTATTACTAGGGGTTGTGTTTATTTAAACTAATTATATCAGAGCACCTTCATCTAGGGGTTGCTTCAGTCACCACACACATCTAAGAAACTGTGGAGATGTTGTCAGATAATTCACAAACTCCAATGGTCCCTAACTGATTTAGTATCGTTAGGTATAGAGAGCTGTTCTGCAGTTTTTAAACTGGAGGGGGAGGAAGAGGGGCTAAAACATAACATGCAAAAGTGAGCCAGAATGGCTTTGTTATACATTTGGTTGCAATTTTACCTCTTCAGTTTCTGATTAGTTCCCCTGGCTCTTCTGGGGGAGAAGTGGTACTATGATTGTGACCTTTTGTAGTTTCTGCTGCTTTTCCCTATGTTTTTAGACAAGAATGTGATAAATCATGATGCTGATATCTGTGAGACCTATTAACAGATCTTCCTGGCAACTCTTGATAGTCTTCTGCTGACAATTTGATCTCTAAACAACACTTTCAACCATCTGTATGTACCGAGTGGTGTCCAGATTTGATGATATAACACTCTTTGGCATGAACTCCTGGCAATATTCTGTTTTGAGCCAAGTTATGCAATACTCCTTTGACTTTTGAGAAGGCGCAACTCAAAGTTGCTTGATCTTTGCAAAGGTGAAGAGTCCTGACCCCTCAATATCTAATACGCTGTTAACATTGGCCATAGTATTTTGGGAATATTTCTAATTATTCCACTGGCCTTATTACTCCCATTACTT
This sequence comes from Coracopsis vasa, assembly GCA_026283785.1. Taxonomy (NCBI): domain Eukaryota; kingdom Metazoa; phylum Chordata; class Aves; order Psittaciformes; family Psittacidae; genus Coracopsis; species Coracopsis vasa. The sequence goes on from JANHGB010054841.1 coordinate 17,831, forward strand.
ATTTCTTTACATGTAGTTGTTATTTTCAGCAGCAGCTGTTTAACCATCTGAATCATTTTATCCCAGCTGAAATGTATTTGGAAACTATCTTCTTTATGCAAAAACATCCTGATAATCTTTTAGCAACTCTTGCGAGGATGTGACAATGCATTGTCTGTCGAGGGCACATGTTTTGGTTTCCCTTGTGCATCCGTTCTATGACTCATTTGTGCCAGCTTCAGTGCCACCAAATGTAAGAGTTCACTTACTTCAGCTGTCATCACTAAGTTCTGTTTTGTAAGCACTGAGTAAAATCTCAGCCTCTTTTCCAGGTAGTCTGCTTGCAATTTAAACTGCTGTAGGAATACTGGGAACATACAGCCTCATTACTGTAGCTTGGTTTGACTTGGATACATTTAATTTTCTCTTTTGCATTGTGCGGGGAAGTTTGCAGCTTGATGTGACTACATCTGTACTTTCAGCATCCTGCTTGTTTGCATGCTGCTTCATTGTTTCAGCTGGTGTGTATCACCTGTGCATCATTAGAATGGGCTGAAGTAACAAACAGCTTTGCCATCTCTGCCGTTTTTAACTATTTTGGAAAATTCCTTTGATACGCTTCATGTAGTTAAAGGTTTTTTCGCTAAGCAGTATTCAGTGATGCACTTTGGTTGAGGGGTATGCAGTGAGAAAGTCCTTCTGCCTTTTTCTAATTTGGTGCAAGGCTTTACAGCTAAGGGCAACTGCAGAAACCATCTATTTCTAATATTTAACACATCCAAGAGTTCATTCTCTCAGTCACTTTCTATCTTAGCATGGTTTGGTAAGTACATAAAGTTTGGAAAATAGTATTGATTAAAGTTATAATTTGCTGAAATACAAGTTCAAATATAAGTGATAAAATATTTGTTAAACTTAAGAAATGTTTTATGTGAAATTGAGCCTTTAAAGACTGCTTTAGGGAAGTCAAAACAGGAAGTTAGAATTACTGAGTATTTTGCAATATTAACTACGATGCATTGTTTGTTAAGAGCAAGAGTAATAAATCGTATTTGTTTACAAAAGCTTCGTGGCTTTCCAGATCTCATGAACTGTGGGGCTCTGTAATTTGCTTGAATTTTTACTGTAGATTTGACTTTCAGTTCTGCTACAATGAATACCTTTATGTAAGCAGAGTAATAGAAGGCTTTCTTCTCAGCATGTAGTGGGAAGAAGATTTGTCAGAAAGCAAAGTCTGCTGTACTTGAATGCTGTGGCATGAAGAAAATAATTTCTCATGGAAGCTCCTATTTGCTGGGTTACACTGCTCATAACCTTTCAGCCTGTCATGTTCAAATCCAGTTATCCCCAGGAAATGAGTCTGCATTTTGTTTTTCCATGCAATATACGAAGGAAAGGGAGGGTTTGGATGTGGAGAATCCTGAGCTTGCTGAGGTGAAATGAACATTAAATCCTCAGTAGTTCTGCATTTCAGCTAAATAAGTGTTTTCACTTGCTTCACTTTCACAAGTTGTTTTTTTTAAATCACTTCAAGTTTTCAGGTACATGTAAGAAGTCCCAGGACTGGAGGAACTGCTTCATAGGTGTGATCCACACTCACGACATCATAAAAGTCTGCAAATTCAAAGACATTCTATGTGTGTTTAATACTTAGAAAGCATTAGTAATCAGTTTGCCACTGATTTTATAAAGGAGCCATTTCAAGCTCTTATTTATGAATATATAACATAAAAAGGAGAAAATGTTATGTCAGCTCATTTGTAATACTAGACATAACTAGATTTGCAGGTTTACAGGTGTGAGGTTTTTATATTGCTTCAGTGCCTTCTCTTAATTCTGTAATCCTGGATTCAAGGAGCAGAAGTTAATCAATCCACAGTAGGCCTGTAGGGAAGTGCAGTTGTGCCTCTATTCTTTCAGAATTAACATAGCAGAGGAACTGAACAGATGCTCAAATGCCCAGTGCTGTCAGTGGAAAACCACCCCTTGATAAGATTTGGAATTTCTTTCTTTTCTGAGCAGGAAGTTTTCTTCTTAGTTTAAAAATATATTCCTTTCTTTACAACATGCAGTCCTACATCAAGCAAGAAGCACAAGAAAATACTAGACTAGTTAGACTCAGCAAAAGAGATTTTGTAGACATCAGAAGGTTGAGGACTATAAAGAACATTTTTGGGACAGCATTTTTGTTTCTCCTAATTTGATTAATTTTGGCTGCAAGTACTTGAAATGTGGAAGACAGTATGTAATGAGATCCATCTGTCTAGTTTGAGAAAACATAACTTCCCAAAGAGCAGATTGTTTCTGTGATTGTACTTTACTTTTGGGAGGATGTCCTTATGCATCTAGTAGAGAGGGGAAGTAGGAAGAAGGATGGAAAGACAGACGTGGTATGTTCAATGGCACAATCAGCCTTCTTCATCCTATAAGCCACATGTCAAAACTCTTCATATGGCTAACACCCCCAGGACCTGTGCCATGGACCTGCAGAAGTATGCCTGGGAGTAATGCACAGACAGGCAATAGAGACGGCTCACGGAGCATCCTCTGTGGAAGGGGGACAGACATGCTGCCTAAATATCTTCCCATTTTTTTTCTTTTTCATTCATTTTGTTTTCCTATCTGTATTGTTTTCATCTAAATACTGGTAACTAGTTTCCCCCTTTGAAGGCTTTTCCCAGCCATTCTGACTACTCCAGAAAACTGTTGTGAAAGATATATACCAGCAGTACTAATCTGTCCCTAGGTTTTCCATTGGATCCCTAGATCCTCAGTATGTAGCATGCAACATTTGTCTGTATACAATAGCCATTTCAGCTGGCTGGAGTTGGGAACAATGAACTGAAGCATCAAAGTTTGCTTGCATTAGAGCAGCAGTTTTTTTTGACACCTGGACAATCAGACGCTCAGAATCATAAGCACATTTACCAGGCAAAATCATTAGCTGGTGTTATTTCAGAAATGAGTTTCCATAAACACATCAAAAAGTTGATTCTTCTGCCTCAAGGGGCATGAGCAGATATTTTCCATTTCATTCTCTTTGTCTTTGCTTTGATGCTCAGAAGTCTCAGCAGTGATGGGAGAAAGGAAATCCACAATAAAAAAGTCTGTGGTTTCAAAGAACTAATACTATAAAAGCTGGATTGTTTAGGAGAGGTGAATGAGTTGCATTGTGGGAAATGGTTTCACTCAAGTCTCTCAAGACTGGAGACAGAAAGACACATAATGTCTCCACAAAAAGTCCCGTGCTCTTGTTTCAGGACTATGGTAAATGTTCGTGTGCTTCTGAGTTGTTAAATCTTGCCCCTCTTCCATTCATTTCCTGGTAGAGTCAACAACCATTTCTTCAGGACTGTGTTTGATGGCTGTTTACTGAGCCCAGAATAACTGAGGTTTTCTCACTTGGTTTTTGACTGCTAAATAGGAGGTATCTTGAAACTATCTCAGTTTTCTGATTTCAGCAGTACTGTTTTTAGATGCTTTTGATATAACTAGCTCAGCCACACTGTAATTATCCAACTGCATTGTTGATTTAGTTAAAAGAGTTATGATTAGATAAACTCCTCTGAAAAGATGCTATCATGGATTCAGTAGGAGTAGTGAAGCCAATATTTCTCATGAAATAAATGACATTTTTATTAGCCAGGCAAATACTTTTAAATTAAGCAGAAGCATATACTGCAAGAGTCTGGTTTCTTCAGGTGTCTGATTTATACCAAGAAAACAAAATTGATTTTGTATTTTGGGCTTTCCAGAATCACATTGAGGGGGGTGAGGGTATGGCATGGCTTGTGCTGCACTCAGCCCCCCACACCAGGCTCCCCTCAGGGTCAGTCCTCTGGTCTGTACCCATTAATGACTTTGGTCATCATTTCAAGAAGTAGGGAGTACACCCTAGGCAAGAGCCCATGACCCCCACAGGGAGGCCAAGAGCACTTTTTTGGTGTGGGAGCAGCCTTTCTGGGAGTGACATGGCCCAGGAGAAGGCTCCCCAGGTGGGAAGCCATCATCCCTCACCACCAGAAAAGGACACCCATAGGCCAGAGGATGTTGTCATGGGGCAGAGTTCAGAAGGATCCCACTAGTGTTGGGGGATCACGCCAGGTACGACACCGCCAGTGGCTTCACTGTGTTTTCTCTGCCTGCTGTCTCAGAGTTGTTACCAGGATGTGGTGAGAGAATGCTCACACTATGAGCCAGACAAAGCAGGAGGAAGACGGAAGATGGGAAAGCTGTCTGGGATAGCTGTGCCACTTTCCTTGCAACCACCACTACCACCACACAACACATGCACATGGACCTCCCTGAGCATGAGGCCAAAGGCACCAGGGCAACCCTGTACCACTCCTTGGCCCACTTCTTGCAGTTGGGCTGCAACGTAGAATCACAGAATCATAGAATAGTTAGGGTTGGAAAGGACCTTGAGATCATCTATTTCCACCCCCCCTGCCATGGGCAGAGACATCTCTCACTAAACCACGTCACCCAAGGCTCTGTCTAGCCTGGCCTTGAACACCCCCAGGGATGGAGCATTCACCACTTCTTTGGGCATCTGTCCATGGGAGACAGAATACGAGCATGTCCCTGCCATGTCTCCCCTCCAGCTCCAAATGGGGACAGAGACATTGCCCAGGAATGGCTCTCAACACCCATTGCTCCCTCAAGGCCATTTTAACAATATATAATATAGTGTATATATTATTACAGAGTAATTACCAGTTTAAAGTTGGTCATATTTTTCTATGCGTATCACATACATAGTAAGTTGTATTATTCTTAGTGTGCAGTTACTTATTGTATTCTGGCAGCATGCTTGTTCAGGTACCTGCAAGCTAGACATTGTGTCCTGGAACTTGTTACGAACAACGTGCATCTGACTTCAATGCTATGCAAGGACAGGTCTTCCCCTGAGGAAGAGTTAACAGCATTAGAATGAAAGGAAAATGGACTTCAATTTATGGAACAAATAAGTCTGCAAATACTGTTTGATTCTTTTTGAAATCAGATTGGCTGAACAGTGGTGTAGAATTGTTTGTCCAGATCATAAGACACACGTGGGAGTGCATAGAAAAGAATGGGACTGCATGCACTGTAAGCACTTTTTGCATTTTAAGAATTGTTGTTCAGAAGTTTGCAAACACGAGAATAGTTTTTTTTATTGTGGATTGCTCTGTTACTAAAAGTGATGATCTTTACCATCAAAAATAATATTTTGTCATTATAGTAATAGTGACAGAGACTCAAACTTTTCTCATCAGAGCTCTGACATTATTTTTTCATCTTTTTAGTACATTTCCAGCCTAAATAGCATAACTATCTGTTTACTTCTGATGTTCAGTAAATAAAAATACCCTGAAATGAATGACACTGGGCCAATTTGTATTGAGGTTGAGTCTCTTCATAATGTGTCACCTGGTCTGAACTACCACCATGTTCATGGGAATGAAAGTGCTTTCCCAGCCACAGTCAGTAATGCCAGGCCACTTCATTGCATCACTTCAGAATGAGGGAAATTTGGAAAAGGACTTGAGCAGTGAGTCGTTTTTTACCTTGCTGGAAAAAGACAGCCACACCTTGGTGAGAATGGCCCTTGCAGAGCGACCCAGAGTGGCAGCCATCCAGCAACAAGCTGCTCCAGTGCCTGCTTCTCACTCCAGCAGTAAATGGACTTGGAAAGAGTGAGGTCCTGCTAGATTACTTCTCCTTTGGGCACAGCTCCTCGGCACTTCCTGACCATTAGGAAAACAGCTGTATGTTTGTGTCACTGCCAAAAGCAGCTCAAATGCAAAAGTCAGACTGCCTTCAGCTCTGCACATCTTGAGAAATAAAACTGGGGCAGTAGGAGGGAAAGGAGGAAGACAGAAAATGTAAAAGCACAAGCATATATGACAAAATTAAATGACCTGGAGTAATATGATGCTTCACACTGGAACTGGGCATCAGGAGAGTGAAGAAACATTCCTTTTCAGCATTAGGTACCTTAGTGTCCATGAGCTAGGACACGCCACTATTCATGACCAAGCCACATGGCCCAAGGCCTCATCCTAAAGAAGACCTTCTCATACCACCTAAGTGGGACTGAGAAAGAGGGACTGGAGCTCCTGGGACTTTGTGCGGGCCGGTCTATATAAAGCAGAGGGCTGTACCATAATAAAGGAAGCCATCAATACCTGCATCAGACTACGAGTGCAATGCTTAGCACTTAGTCTACCCTAATCTTCAGATAAGCAGTCATATATTTGATTGTGTGGGGTGAGACATTCAAAGCATTTCCTTCCCTTGTTTTATTACAGTGCTGTCATGTCCTCTTCTCTTCCTCCAAACATCTGCACTGGTTCTCTGTGTGGCTAGGCAGCTCTGCTGAGGTTTGTACCCTGTCTAATTCACAGTGCTCTTTCCCTGACTCTGCTGCAGGGCAAAGTCACCTGTCCTCTGTTTGAGTTGTGGGTGGACATGGTTTAGGAGCAACCTGAAAGTAATCCAGCTGATATGTTGGGCTCTTGTCATGTGCTAAGAGGATGCATTCACCTCCATGTGTAATAATCAGGACTCAAAGCTGAGGTCTCAGGCTTGGTATGGCCATGAAGCCAGGCTACATGAGAATAGATGGGCTTGCTGGGGCCATGGCTGGGAGGTATTTCAAACACCAGAGCTTGGCAGTGCTGGAGGTCCCAAGGGCAGTGTCAGCAGTGCATGCTGGGCCAAGGGAAGATGATCCCTAGACAAGGACAAGGGCTGACATTGGCAGGGCAGTAATAACTAAGAAGAGACTTTAGAAGAGCCTGGAGAACCACGATCACAACTGTCCATGATGGCATTCAGCCTGGGGTAGCAACCAATGTGAGATGCTGCCTTGGTTTCCTCTATAGCATGGCAGTTGTCTCACAGTATGGCAGATTGTGCCCTGAATTCCCTTAAAGGTGAAAAATCAAAGCTGGGTAGGATGCTGGCATATTTCAGAGATAACAAAAAGGCCTAAAGAGAACAACATAAGCACTTGGCACAGATGAAGAAACTCATCTCAGTGACACCAGATTTTTGTAGAAAATTGATCAATTTAAGTTAATTTTGGTTTGAAGTCTGGTGATAGTGCACAGAATTGGACAGATTATACCTCCATCCCTGGAGAAAATATTATGGGATTGTTTCTTTTTTGCTCTTTTTGTTGGTGTTTGATAGCAAACAGTTCCTTTTGGTTGCTCTCAGCTAGTCTTTCATTTGCTTAAATATGACAGGCTGTGACTGTCATGTCTATTTCTTTTCCTCTGCAGCAAGCAGAGTCTTGTAGCTCCCTGGTACTCTGCAGTCCCTTATATTTGTTCAGTAGCATTAGCTATCACACCTAGCAGCTGTGGGTTTATTTCTGACACCAGAAGGGATTTCAAAATGTCCAAGACCTTATGCCAGAAAGCTGTAGGGTTTTCCCTACTGGCTATGTTGTTTCAGTGTTATATCCTAGAGACAGCTATGACACCTTAGTTGACAGAGGCAAGGTTTTCACAATGATCTTGAACCTTACACATTACGAGATCAAAGATGGGTTTAGGCTGTTGCAGAAGGTACCTCCATAAAATTGTAATGACAATAGCTCATATTTCTGTCTTCAGCACTAGCACTTGTTTTTCTTATGTTTACATTGTAGTAGCTTGTGCAGGTGAGTTACCCCAAGGCAAATACAGCTAAAACAATCCTGGTTTTATTCAATACTTCTTCCAGAAAAGCAGAATCAAGGCAGAGGCACAGACTGATGTCAAAGACTTGTCCTATATCAGAGTGAGGCAATGGTCTTCCCAGGATGGGAAGGAGAACCCCACCTGATGATTCTCTGTGATCTCAATTATTCCTGAACCCTCTAAACCATCACATAAAGTGACAAAAGAAGCCATGGCAAGAGCCAAACTGTTTCACATATTTATCCTCAATCTTCTGTTCCTTTCAGTTTGGTATTGAGCGAGGACAAGCTCAATAAGTATTCCAAAGCATACACATGATCCAGATCCTTCTTTTATACTTACAGAAAATCCAGAAAGAATTTAACATTCCTGTAGGTCTTTTAGTCTACAACGACTGTCACCTCTTAAGTCTTTGTTGTAATATTTCCACTTCTGGACAGAAAGCACTTCTTAACCCATGAATAGATTATCCATCTTTCCCTGGAAAACACTTTTAATCCCATTACTATCCTATTAGGCATTTCAGTGGAGTGGTACCTTCAGCAATGTGTTTGCTGAGTTTGTTTTGTAAATGGTTTGAGCCCTGTGACCTTATCTTTCTGACATCCTTTTCCAAGTATGTTTAATGTTCCTAGGAGTAAAATTATTCCTCTCCACTGGCTTTCTCATTTGTTTGCTGTTTCCCAATTTGCTGAAACACTTCAGTCTGGACCAAAGACTTGATTTTCTTACTTCAGTGCCCTATTTTCACATTTAAGGGTGGCTGTAACTATTTTGGTTAAATACAGACAGCAAAAAATCTTGGGAAAAACTCAGCATTTCTCGCCATTGAACCACAATGTCTTTTTCAGGTATATACCCTTCTTCCCTTTACATACTTTCAGTAATCCTTTCACTTTTCCGGAAAGGACAGGCTTCCACATCCACTGTTTCACTAACTGTCCCCAGAAGGAGAACCAGCTGAGAAGCCTAGATCTCAGCAGCTAAGGTAAAGGAGATCATAGCTCCTCAAGGTACTAGATAGGAAAAACGTGGTGTTTAGGACAGAACCACAAAGTCAGGACCACTAAACAAAATTAGGGAGGTCAGACTTGAGTACACAGGTTGAATGCACCAGAATCACACCCGACGGCTGAAGATAAGCAGACCTAGATCTTCAATGAAAGACCTTCCCTCAAAATCTTTGGACCCAGGGTATTAGCTGAGAAACTTGGCAAATGCCACACCTCACAAATAAAATCTATTGAATCAGTATTGTGCTGCTCTGGTAAAAAGGAGAGGGGACTCCTTGACTGCCTACCTTCAGCTGGGAAAAATAGATCTAATCCAGAGTTGTCTAATGATACACATCCGTTTTTGTCACAGCCAAGTATCTTTGGCTGCTTTGCATCTGAGTTACTTTCATTACTAGCAGGAATTCATTTAGTACTTCTTATGGCTTTTGCCTACAAAAACAATACACTCAACATTTCAATGACTGATAAATTGTTGTTTGAATTTTGGTATAAAAATAACAATTGGAATTAAACAAAACTTTGAATTAGAATTCCAATGAGACAAAAAAAATGGGTAATCCTTTTGGTAAGAAGCTGAATACTTTTGCATACTAGCCCTGCTGCTCCCTTTAGTTTCAATTAGCTTTCAATCCAAAGCTTTTTATGCAATTCCATATGTATGGCAAGATTCCACAATAAAAGGTCTCAGGCTTCTCCTTCCACTCACCTGGACCTCAACCCACAGACTGGCTTCTTGGCTTGACCTCGGACCTGCCTTGTCTCTGTGGATCTGCCATTGGAGATACTCCTGGGAGAGATGTGCTAGTGGAATAGGAGTGAGCAGCACTGAAGAAACAGGTCACGCCACCAGACCTTGGATCCGGTCTCAATACCAAGTGACACTTGACAGTCCCAGGCTGTAGAGCAGTTCCCACAGGTAGAGTTGGGAAAGAAAACAACTTGATCACAGCAGCTGTCTCTCCAGAGAAAAGAACTCTGGGACACTTACAGCTGTGCTTGAGAAATTAACTGTTGTGCATCAGCCTGCTTGGTCTCTCTGGGGGCATGAGGGATAGGACTGGCTCCTGGATAAAATGTGAAATCATCAGAACTAGAATGTTTAGTTTAACTTCCCCAGATCTCTGGATGAGACTTGAGCCAGTGTTGTATTAGTGATACTTTAAAACCTGATCTGCAGCTGTTGCCTCTAATGAAGTGCTGGCAAAAAGCCTGTGTAAGTGTACTAAGAGAACATCTTAAAAAACTTAATTTACAATTGACATTCCTTCAGGGATGTATTTAAACAGTGACTTTTGCAAGTTTTCAAACAATTTATCTAAAAAAGAATGACCAGAGGTGTTAAGGGTGGTTAGATATCAGACATACCAGAGGCAATAAAGCAAATGCAAATTGGGTATATAGCCCCTACTTATCTCCTACAAACTCTCCAGCTGATGGTACTGTGTTCTAGCCAGCTTGTGTTCTCTTTCTGCAACTGGTTCCTACCTTTGTATAGGAAAAGGCTCTGGAGAATCGGTCAATGTGATACTCCTGATGTTTATGCAGAGTGATGTGGATTTGTCAGGTGTTTTCACTGTTATAGCTTCCTCTTGCTCCCTTCCCACACCTATTTCTGCTCCAGCCAGCTCTGCTGAGTATTGCTGACTAACTCTTATATGGGTGATTCAGAAGAACTCATTCTGGTTCAATATTGCACTGTGTAATTATAGGGTACCAGAGTTGTTATTAATGTTGGTACAATGCAAAGATACTATCTTCATTCTCCATATGTTCTGTCAGAACAAATGTTATTGCTTCAAGTGACATTTCCGTACCAACTCATGCAAATGTAGCTGTTTTCTCCTACTACTGCTGTTCATTTTTACCTTCCAAATAACTGTTTACACTTTAGAAGATGACGTGAATCCATCTGTGTTTTGCAAGTAACAGGACCATGTGTCTGGTAGAGGTCAGCTGTATACATTATGTGAGCCCATGGGAGTCAAGAAAAGCAGTAAAAACATCAGCTACCGCACTGTCTTAATGATGACAGACATCTAATTTGATGTTTAGCCAAATACTTGTTCCAACATTTTCAGAAGGAAGTGCCAATGATTGCCAGAGACCTCCTCAGAAAGGCAGAATGCTCCATCCAGCCAAATGCTGGGAACATTTGATTACTTGCTGTAAACATGCAAGTAAAGGGAATGCTAAAGGAGGTAAGTGAAATGAGCAAAAGGATGAGGCAGAGCTACTGCTTTGACACTTGTGCTGTATTTCAGGACTCTAAATTTGGCATCAATAAAGTCCAGATTTTCTTCTCCTTTCCTCTAGACAGAAGTCTATTTTCATTTAATAGGGCTATAACTGAACTTCTCCATTCCTCACTTTCTCCAAGTTGAGTCAGGCATCTTGCTCATCCCTCGCATTCCATTCACAATCCAAGTGTTGTGTTTCTTTTGGCTTTTGTCTTAGGCTTACTGAGCCTATGGCCAAACTTTCAGTTCTAACATCTTTGTTCTGTGCTTCCAAACAGAGGTAGGGTAAATGATTTTTAGCCTACCATTCCTTTATACAGTACAAAGTAACATTCACAACTTCAACAGGGCGCTACATCCCACCGGCTGACTCTCAACACTTTCAACAGCCTGATTGTCTTCACTGAGCATCCAGAAACTGCAAAATATTTCAGGTAAAAATGAGAATTTGAGGTCTCTTGACTATCTATCTATCACTAGTCAAAATGCAATGCATCAGGTTTACCCTCAGAACATCTCAGATATACTCTACAGCCTTTTCATATTGCCATGGTGGTTCTAGAAGTTCTGATATTCACAGCCAACTTCTTTTCACAGATGCAGACACAGGAAAGATGTGTCAGTGTTGCTATTATAATCTAGACTCATACTTAGATTTCATTTATCTCAAAAACTTGCCTCTCCTCAGATAAGTAGGTAAACCCTCAGGTCATCTAAATATTCCAAAGGGATGAACAGTGCAATCTTTCAAGCAGATCAAAGTCAGCGTTCCCATTCACAATCACATTTCTTCTTTGCTTTTCTCAGTTTGTTTTTTGCCTACTCTAATGACAGTTCAGGTGAAGAATACACTGACTTAGCAGAGCTTGGAGGAGCCCTGCATGAAGTGATGTAGGTCTCCTAAAAATATATCTTGCTCCTTTCATCTGCAAATCATTCTAAAAGAGGCAAGTTGGAAATGGAGCTGCCTCAGAGAGAATTCCTGTGAATACAGGAAAAAGCAAAAAGCTGGCACATGTAAAAGACCAGTAAGTGTAGCAAAGATTTAGGAATGTCACTTGGAAACTGCAGCCATCATAGTAACAGCACTAGGCATCATCCTCGCACTAGAACTCACAACCACAACCCACACAATAATC
>JANHGB010054841.1:29919-45798 GCA_026283785.1 Coracopsis vasa
AACTTTTTGTCTTTAGAAAATGATTTATGAAGCCCATTGCCTTCACTGATTACTTGTCTCCTTCCTTAGCAGAAACAAATGCAGGTAACTATGGAACAAACTATTATTTCACTGAAATATCGTTTGAATTTCCACTCTGGCTGCAGATGGTTTCAGGTCTTGCGGACAAGCAGAACAGCCTATTCTTTTACAAGAGGATGCATCAAAAGTCCTCACTATTTTTCAAGTTCACAGCTACTACTTATATAACGTACAGCTGCTTCTCCTATTTATTTTCTTTTTCAGTTTGTGAAAAGCATGCTGTCCTCAGACTAGCAAAAGGAAAAAACCCAGCAAACCTGTCCTGTCCGTGCAATGCAGCTCCTTCTGAGGCAAAAAAGATGTAAAGATTACATGTTACGAATCCCAGTCAGGAATGTGTCTTCATCTTGCACTCAGAATTCCCTGATGAGCTAAAGATGTTGCTTCTTGGTAACATTAGGCTCATGTTTGCCCTAGGAATATTTCTGAATGAGCCTGGCTCTCCCTGTACTGTTCAACTAGGAAAGGCTCCAGGCCTGCCCCGGTCATCCCCTTCCCTCCCAGTTCTTCCTATTTATTTTTCTGACATGCTTTCTGTGTTCTCCCCCCTGCACTCCCCATTATTGTTCTATTTTTGCATGTGTGTTAGTGTGGTGCCTATGTAGCTTTCTTCTGCTGTAAGCCTAATTAAATCTAATTGCATTGCTTGGGTAGCCTTCTACAGAGCTTTTTCTGCAACATCCCATTTGGTTTAGCTCAAATGTTAACTAAATGTGCACATGTCTTTCTTAAAGCATGTCAAATGAAACAGAGCCTAGTCTATATAAAGCAAGTGTGGTTCTAGCATGTTCAGCTTAATAGTGGATAACATGGAATAAAATGGAACTCCATAGCTGCTCCCTATTTAACCTCTCCTTAGCTGGAAATTGTGAATGCAGGTAAACACTTTGCAATTTTAGTATGTTTGTCAGGGTTTTTTTACTGTGTAGGGATTCACATATTCCTGAAGGGAGGTGGGGGATATCACGAAGTGAGAGAAAAAGCCCTTCACAGTTCAAAAGGTAAAGGTTAAGGGATTGCAAGTTCTGGAGCAACATGAGAGCTCAGCTAATACCACAGGACATGGAGCAAGCTCCAGGAGAGCTGCTATCCTCAGTGCATCGCTTTACTTATGGGGAGAGGCTTATGCAGAGTGTTCACCATCCATTTGGGGCCTGGACAATGCCCAGTTGGATTTATGAACTTACTAGTATCTCTACTAAGTAATGTTCATCTTTGAACTAAGATAATGGTTGTTATGCTAAGGTACAATGAATAGTTTAAACTGGTTTGACATTCTTGCTTGTATGTTTTACAGGGACAAGGTGCATGCAGTAGGTACTATGATAATGTTAATCCGAATTATCTAGCTGACCAGAGCAAGGGGTGGAGTATATAATAAACAGATTTATGTTCAGATTGCGCCCACCCCTAGAAAGAAGAAAAGGCCTTAATTGTTGGCACTCCTTTTTCTCCCTCAAATTAATTACATGAATTAATGATCTGAAGTTTTTGTTAGTAGGTGATAGTTTGAATGAAATAAATAAAAATTCCCTGAGTTGAGACTTTTGCCTGTGACTTCTTTGAAGGACCAAGTATACTTAGGTGAAATGGAAGAACAATCAAAGAGTCACAAGGAAAGCTTTGAGTAGGAGGCCCTGGCTGTCCAGGGGGCCTAGGTCCAAACTAAAGAACTCACAAGAGAGCAAAGAAGTTGGGGCAAGGATGTTTATTGGACTTAATATTTTATTTAGACCATTTCTTGTATTCCTTGGCTACAGTCTAGAAAAGCAGTAGTCTTATGAGATTCACGTGGCATTTCTGTGTATGTGCCTATGTGACTGCATGCGTATGTTTACACCTATAACACATCCAGAAAGTTAATTGCAAGCCAAACAAATCACACCCCAATCATGTGTTTGGGGTTGGAGTGTGCTCTGGTCACTGCAGAGTGTGGACCTGGGAGGTGATGTCAGTGCAGTAGTTCCCTAATTGGTCACCATTTTACTGGTGTGACATGTCAAAAAAAGACAAATGTCTTTTGTTTGGCTCTGAACTTTTTTAGCTTCCAATCAATGCGTCTTGCAGTACTATTTGCTACTAGCTTAATTATCCTTCTGGTATCACAAGTCTTTTCTGTATGGAGCTTGTTAGGAGATCATTATCAGGTCTCCTCAAGTGTTTATCTTGTGTGATGGAACGAAAGCAGGCTTTCCAATCCTTAACCCACCCTTCTTATCCTTACACCTTCTTTTTTGATGTTTCTAAAATATGGACACTGGCAGATAATCTGCTGCCATGTAATTTGGAAAGGGAAGACTCAAGACACACTGATCTTTGAGCCTTTTCATTTTTTGCCATTGAATTTGTCTTTTTCTTTCACACAGGAATCTGTGTAATTGGATAATACCAGTTTGAGGCTAGAAATATCCATGGTTCTTAGATTTACTTGTGTCTCTGTGTGATACAATGCAGATACGTTTTTCTAAGAACATTTTTGATAGTGGGTAGGTTCTTCTTCCAAATGCTAGGACTTATCTGTATCTATTCAGTGTCATGAAAGATCCTGGTCCTTCACAGAACTTTAGTTAAATGGTTTTGGGGATGGCTAACCAAATCACCTGCTTTTGGTATTAAACCTCAGTGCTTTGAATCATCCCTTTCCCCCTCCAGTAAATATAGCTTCTGTTATTCACTAGCTACACAGGCAGCATAAGCATTATTCTGAAAATGAGGAACTTAAGCTAAACGCCTGAAGAAGCTGGTGTGAATTTTCCCTTTGGCTATATCTGCATGGCATGGTGCAGTGCTGCATAGATATTCTTATTTCCATGCAGAGTCCCATTGAAGTCAGTGGTTCTGTATTTACGGACTGTTTACAGCATCAGGTCCTCAGTTTTGTTTGTTAAAATGTATAGATAAGGCACTGTATAGATAAAATGTATAGATAAGACACTTCATTCTAGGCTGAAGCAAGACTGATATTTGTGATACGAGCATAATGATGCAGCTACAGCTCACTCTTCTGAATTCTTCTACATTTACACATTTCTGTCAGTATGGCCTAGAACAGAAACACACTCAAGTGACTGCAGAGCATGAAAATATTACAGATATATGTCAAATAATACATTTCTATCACAAAGCTTTAATACATTACATGGTGTGTATTTGGGGGAAAAATGTACTGTGGTATTGTGATATAAAGCCTATCCCATTGAAGTTAAATTGCTGGGGGAAAGAAGAAAGGAATTGAGAATGCAGAATTAAAATTAGCTGTTGTGGAGCTCTTCTGAGCTGGAATGTGTATCAGCAATATGATACCTGGAGCACAGAATTGCTATGATCTGCCTTGTTGAAGGAGAGGAGCATCATCCAAAATATCTCTCATGAATGTCACAAAAGTCGCATTTACTATTCTGGTATATTGTCATGGATGTGTCTTAGATGCAAAAATTATCTTTGATCTCTCTACTTTCTCTGCAGATTCACTGTAGTGGGAGTAGGATCAGGCTTTCGTTAGATATTTTGTTCTGCACTCTGTCTATCTGTCTGCACCTCCCTCTCTTGCGCTCTCTTTTATCTTTCTGAGCAATTTTCTCTCTTCCTGCAGGGGTGACTGAAATGATCCTTTGAAGCAACCAGCTTTGACATTTAGAAAAAAAAGAATCAAAAATGAAAGAATGCTCTAATTAGGCAAAACATCAGTTAAAGCTCAAGCAAAAATGTAAGATTCTGATCAATCCTTTCATGTACGCTTAAACCGCACTGGTTAGCAGAGGGGCTCATTAGAGGGTGCTTCCAGAAAGTCCAGATGATCAAGCAGAGACACCCATGAGTGTCCAAGACTGTATGTAGGAAAATTAAATACTCACCACCCTTCACATAACACACTGTGACCTGCTGCCCAAGCAACTCGGGAAAAGAGAAACCTTCTGTTTACACTGGAGCTATTCAACACTGTTCCAAAAGTGAAAAGGGGCTCAGAAGGGTGTGTATATTCTCCACTGTTGGTTTCACTGAGAACTGAGCCCTCTGGGTCCAGGGGCTTGCACACATGTGTGCTTAATTGTACCTGTGTGATCTAGCAAATATATGGCAAGATTTAGAAAAAGATCTTTTCAAGGCCATGGTCTTTTGTTCTTCCACAGTGTTGTCCCCATTGTAGGTACACCGTACGTTGAGAAAGTTCTGAGAGTAAAGCTTCACCTTGTGTCCTCATGTCTTATAACCTCCTGATATAAAAAGCTGAATTTGGATGCTGTGAGAGCTGAGGCTGGCACTTCTGCACACAAAGCGCCCACAGGTCATTGTTTCAGCTGTAATGCCATTGTTAGGATAGTGGTTGCTTTTGCTGTGAAAATGGCACACACGATATAGTGAGATGTTCTGAGCTTAACCTCAGAGACTCTCAGCAAGGCAGGGCTGGGGAGGATGTCGGGAACCAGCGGGTTCAGCCTCACGGTGCCTCAGCCAGCCAGTTCACAGAATCCACTTCATAACAGTAGTGAGATACAGCTTAAAAATGAATAATTGTGGCATGCCCACACACCGCCCTTTGAAAAGCTGTTTAAGTGGAATGATATAAATCGTTCACATTGTTTTACTCACTTTCCTTTTCTTTTTTTGCTGAGCAAGGAATATTTTTCTGCAGTGAGGCTGTGCGCTGCTGAGGTTTTTCCCAAAGCTTTTTCAGCTCATTTAGTGTTGTTGGGTGAAAATGCTGGAGGAACAAGATGGGTGGAACTCACAGAAACCCCTGGTCTCAGTTTCCCTGAGTTTTGGGTATGCCCAGTTTCTATCATGGATGATTTTCATTTAGTTATGGAGGTTTTAGCTCTGGGCCTGCAGACAATTGAATGCCTCCTTAAAAGTACCACCACAGGTCCTCCCATTGGAAAACTGCACACCCACAGAAGGCAAAATGGATGAAATGGGCACAGTGGCAGGACAAAGGTCACAGCACTCAGTCAGGCCTGTGAGTTTATTGCCTGCATTAATAACGTTCTAGCATGTGTATGTGGAACTGCTTCTACATGCTTTGCAGTTATCATGGTGGTGCTCCAGAGATTTTCATAGTGTAGTTAAGAGTTGACGAAGAGGTGGATGCCTGGATTGGAATTATTTCCTCATGCACAAGAATAATGTAGGTTAAAAAAAAAAATAAAAGAAAAAGAAAAAAGTGCTTTTTTGGAAAAAATTGGCTCAGAAGTACTAAAATCTTGAACTGTTGGCAGAACAAGGAAGAGCCTGTTCTTTACTCCTTCAGTCATCAGGCTTTTGTTGACAATTATTTTGCCATGCATAATACACACACACACACACACACCATTTGACCATGCATTTATGCAACCTCCTGAAAAAAAAGAAGGGTGTGCCGGTGTTTGCTTCTGCAGCCTTCTCTTAACTTCCAACGTGACAGAAAATAACATTTAATAGAATAAGTCTTGTATTTCTTTACGTTTAAATGCACGTATTTTAGTTTTATATCACTCTCTGAGAACACTTATTGGCAACAGATACAGTGATACCATTTTAAAGTTGACTCCCTTGATAGCTTCAATCAGATCTGACAACGAGTCTGTTCCCAACAGATATTTGTTGGGGCTTCTTGGCTAAAGAATCTTCTCAATCTTTTGACAAATTCAGTGTCTCAACACTGTGAATCTCACACCCACCACCCCCAAAATACTGTCAGAGCAAGTGGTTTTCTTTAGAAATGTCCTCTTTCCAAGTTTTGCATGCTGAAAGTTCCTCTTCAGATTTACGAAGTCTAGCTTGTGGGAGGATCTGATGACGTCTTCTCTTTTTATCTTCATCTGCATCATATCCGTTGCCCCGCAGACTTGAGGGCTGATTCCTCACTGCATGCACCCCTCTAGCCTGCCTGTGTGTACTAACGAGGCTGGAAAGCACGTTTCTCAGTGCTGGTCCTTAGAGCAGGTCCCTTGAGCTGAGGCACCTGTGGCGCTATCACAAGCAAAGGCCAGAAAGTCAAGTCGTGTCACCAGATCACCTAGCACAGTTCAAAGAGTAACAAATATTGATTGCCATCTGCTGACTAACAGTGACAGCTATTCATTATGAACAGTATCTGTTTTTCTTGCTCTTGCTTCATAGATTATCTCACTGTAAAAAGAGACCTCTGGAAGGAGAATGGATGCTCTTTCCCTTAGGGAGCAATTTAATCTGCCCAAGAGAAGGAGACATCTGGATTATGACATGGGTAAGAGGGAGCAGCAGCAAGGCTTTAGCAAGGCAGCAATTTGCAGCACAGCAAGGAAGCGAGAGAGCACTGAGAGATGCAGCAAGCACACTGAGCTCCATGCCTATGTAGAGAAAACTACTTAGAGAGCTGAGGAGACTCAGCAGATAGTTGCAACCCACCAATAAACTCCAAATGGTATCTTGAGAGCAATGGCCTGACTTTCTAGGATACAAAGGGCAGCGAGAGATTTGTTTATAAGCCTTTTAAACTACTCCTCTGTCTTACTTTCTTACCTAGTCACTTGGCATTTTCTGATCTAACAGGTTTTTGGTCTAATAAAGACTGTCTTTTTCTAAATCTTAATGCCTTATAGGTTGTCTTTGAGCTCCCCATGAAAGAAAAGATCTTGAGATTCATATCAATCCTTGGACTATTCTTGGATTCTATCACCCAATATGGTGGTTTTCATAGAATGAGTTAGCAATCTGACCTGATTTGAGTTGAATGACATAGTAGTAAATGACACTTTGTTCTCATGTTACCAGACTTAACAGAAAATCCTGAGCCTGAAACATCAGATCACCATGAAGATAATGTGCTTTTCCACCCACTGTGCCTGGTCTCTGCAGATCTGCTCTGAGGTGCACGGTCAGGCTGCCTCTGCCTCATTGCAGGGACTTCACCTTTGCAGAGTCGTGGATGTTTCAATTCCCTCCTTCATCATGGTGCCGTACATCTCTAACACTGAGAAACTGCCTCCCAAATGTGTATCTTCAAGTTCTGCAATGCTTTGCAGTAGGTTATGCTTTCCTCTGTCCTGGGGGTAGAGGGCACTGGCAGGGCCTGGACTAGCGCTCAGATGAAGTGTGTGATGGAAAAATAACACTGCCTTGTGTGGCTTTTTTTCTGCCCACCTCTGCTCAGCTGGCATCCCTTGGGGCAGGAACTGTCTGACTCTGTGTAATTGTAAGATGCACCTTGATGGTTTTGCTCTGCACTGAGGCTGCTGGAAGATGCTCTGAAGAGGAAAAAGGAGCAATTCTTTCCTCTGACTTTGGCAGATCAGGTGTACTGCTGTTGTGCTGCCCCAGGCGGCCAGGTGGATGCATTAGCAATATTGCCTCTTTCAGATACTCACCAGCAAATCAACCCTGCATGGCAGGAGTGAATGTTAAACCTCTCCAAAGGTTGGTTCAACAGTCCTGTTCTCCCCTTCTCCACAGCTCTCTATGGACTGAACCTGCTCAATCTGGGTTTAGGCTTAAACTTTGGCAAAGGCAGTGGAAAATTTCCTGGGGAGGAGCAAGTTCTTTTCTGCCCAAAATTCACAAATATGCAGGTGCATATTAAGTCCACACTGTCCGTGTGAGAAAGAAGCACATTAAAAGGAAAATAGATACCTCCCACAGGAAAAAAAACCATCAGTGTGCAGCTGAACTTGAAAAAATGTTATACGATATCACTCTGAAACTCTTCAGTAGGTTTGTAGCTGGTCTAACCAGTCTTTTACATCATGGAATCTTCCCCTACGTATTATTCATTAAATGAAGGTATTTATTAGAGCAGAAACTGCAGCAGGTGGCATAGATAACATCTCTAGTGCAAGGGGAAAAAAGCTCTAATCATTCTTTAGAACACCCTTGCTTTTGTATGAATGGCTGGTAATGTTCCTTCAGTGGCAGGGACAACGTATTCCTGAGCAGTATATGGAGGATTTACACTGTCAGAGCAGTTGGGAGGCAGCAAATGCCCTACTACTGCTTCCTCCCACCTCGTTCGTTCATCTATGACTGTTGCTTTTAGTATGCTTTTCTACCTTGTTTTTCTGTGTGCTCCATGCAGTGAGATTCCAGCTGCTCCTAAGGGGCAGCCTTCTAAATTGGTGCCTTTTGCTCTTTTTTGTCTGTGTGTGCTTATGAGAGTCTCCAATTTTAAGGGGTCCACCCAAAGGTACAAGCAAAAAAGCCATCCTGCTGGCAAGTGGGCTTACATTTGGCATGTGGGAGGCTGTAGAGTCACTTGGAAGGCTTTACAGTTGCACAGCTAAAAGAAGATTGAAAATCCCAGTTTAGATGAAAGCAGAAAGGATTATTATACTTGCACCCATGTATGTTTTGACTGCCTGCTAAGGGCTGAATTGGAGCAAAGGCCTTCTCCAAATGAACTGAATTACACAGGGAGTGTTAACCGCTCTGGTGGTACACAAGCCTTTCTTCCAGTTACTTGCATAGGTCGTTCATCTTTCTGTATTGATAAATGTTTTTCTCTTGAACTGGAACTGTCTCTCTTCAAGGTTTCAACAATAAAAACTCCTTAATGACTGCACTCTGCTCCATGATCAAGGATATTTCTCTTTCTGCAGAGCTGTTCTTTGGAAACATGATGTTTTCACAAGGGAGCTGAGTTGCTTGTGGTAGAAAAGCTCTCCTTTAAATGCAGAAACACTACATATCTACGTATGTACCTATCTACGTGGATATGCCACTTGACTTTTGAAAATATAAAGGTCATCAGACTTTGGATCTTGACTGAGTAGCAAACTACCTTCTGACATTGTTCTATACAATTCCAAAAGTCTTCAGCCATTCCCCAAAAGAGATAATGCTCATGAACGGCTGGATTTTCCTCAGTCTGCCTTTATTGCTCTTCTCCCCGAAGTGAGTCGTATAAAGGCACCTGTAATGATACCTCACTGCCTTGTTCAGCCAGTAGAGGCCAGCAGCTTAAACTCAAACTCCCAACCCACAAATAGATAAGTTAAGCTACAGTTGCTGCTGCAAACAAGTGTTAGCCAAAGTATAAATGAGAAGGAGAGGATCTAAACAGTCCTGGGTAGACACTCATTGTGCAATGTATCTGGATACATTAAGAGAGATCAAACACTTCTTTATTTGGAAACAGCAGAGGCTGTGCAGAGACAAATATGATATGTGGTTGGAGGCTCACTGAAATTTCAGATCTTTTTATGGTAATGTTTCTGAAAGAACTGCTAGAACAGTGGGCATAAGGGAGTAAATATGTATGAATTAAAATTTTATTACTTTTAGTCTAGCATCAGATTTGTAATGTTATTTATTAAAGTCATTTTGGTATATATATTTTAAAGAAGATATTATTATTCCCTACGGCATTACTAGTATGCTGCTATTAATATTTAAAATCTGTTACATAGGACTACTGTGAGTTTGATCTTCAGGGTATTAAAAACACTACTTAAAAAAGAAAACAGACCCTCTTAAGAAAGAACCTCAGAAGTGTAATAAACAAATTGTTTAAACACATCAGAAAACACAAAGTGAAAAACATTAAAACGAAAATATTTTTGCAAAACCCCCAAATCACTGTAAATGATACATACACGCTCTTTGGCCAAGTAGTTTTTCTTAAAGTCTCTATCATTTCACACTTGCTTCTGAGTGTCTCATTGTCTTGGGAAATTTGTGGTAATTACGTACCATCTCTTTTTTGACAAAGACCATTAGCACTTAACAAACTTTTAATGATATGAGGTGTAAGAATCACTTGTGCAATCAGGCAAACACAGCCAGCGCTGGCATGGTGTGTGGTAATCGCTCAGTAGCAAGGCAAATGTGCTACATGGCATCATGGTAATGGAAGGAGTAGTTGAATTTGATCCAGTGGTGAAATAAACAGTGGTCCCAACTTACTGATCACCTAAAATCCTAGAAAGGATGTCCAGAGAAACCCTGTAACCTAGCTCCCTGGACCAGAGCGAGTTACTGATTCAGAAGCATGACAGCAGCAAACCACCTGCAGCATTTCCCGCAGTACTTGCAGCAGAGATGTGCAGAAACAGTTCAATAGCTTCTTGGATCGATTCCCTTTGCTGGCAGATCTCATGTGCTAGGGATGGAGGTCATCACTGTGCAGTTTCCTGATGTCCAACAGGAAGTTCACTGGGCAGAAGCCAGTTTCTTTGCCCACTTCATAGCAAATGATTCACACTGAATTGAACAGTTCCAAAGACAAGACAGAGACAGTTCCCCCCTCAAGCATCCAAAGTCACAATTGTAGTCTTACTCCTACAGAAGCTGTGGAAGACCCGTCTGCAAATTCAACAGTTGAAGCAAAGCAACTGGGTCCCTGACATCCTGGACAAGTGTTTTCAGTCCTCAGGTGCATTGTGTATTCTCAGGGCAGCCTCACTAATTTTGATCAGAAGTTTCAGTCTGGATTTGAGATTCTTTCCTAACAAAAGCTTTATTCGTAAATTACCCAATCCTTGTTAGCAAGATAAGATAAAAAAAGGAGGAAGGGTAGGGTCTCTCTTTTCCCTCTGTGGTTCATAGCAATCTCCTATCTGGGAGGGGGGATTTCGGACTGCGGACTCTTGCCAGACTTAACCCAAGTGTGTGTTTAAGCAATGCTAAGAGCACAAAAGCAGAGATCCCAGCCAGCACCTCTGCAGAGCACTGCAGTACCACTACCAGTAGTTGTGCTCAGGGCTGACATTGCACTGAACTGCTTCACCAAAGATGCTCTTTTTTGAAGTGTTAGCTGAACTGTGGTCATTTTTCCTTCTCTGCTGACTCTCAAGATGAAATTTCTGGTTTATTTCATATATGCTCCAATGTTGGCCCAAACAACTCCAAAACAAAATATGGTTCTAATGTACAGACCTGCTTGTTTATGCTGAGTCCTTGGCGGCAGCCATCTACCCATGTGCTTACATTTAACTTAGCAGAACACTTTGAAATATCTTGAGGTTGGAAAGCTTTTGGACCACTGAGAAGCACTATGAGATGGGATGTAGGATGTCTAAAACACACATCAGAGATATACTGGTGATTTGCTACATGCCCTTCAGCAACTCACACCTGGTTTTACATCTGTTTTGATGTAAGTACGCTTAAATGTATTTTAGTGTTTTACCTATTGCAGCCATTTTGCCAAATAGCTATCAGTGCCTCAACAGAATGCTTTGAGAGAGCTAATTAATGTTAGTGAAGCATTTGGTATTCTTGCATAAAAGACACTACAAAAACCCGAATTATTATCACTTATGTTGTAAATCAGATTTCACTCCATTCCTAAATACTTGCTTTATCTAAGGCTGTTAGCAAAAACTAGCAAGTTCATAAAAAGAAAGGTAAGATGGAGTTGCCTGATGGTATCCTTAACCAGAGAAGATTTTTCCTTTTCAGATGAAAAAGGCATCTACACTGAACAATTTCATTAGCCAAGAAACAATAAAGAAAAGGCTACCTGCTAAGTTAAATAGGTAGCAATTACTCTGGAGCTAGAGAAGCGGTGTAGAAGGCCAAGACAAGCATCCAACTTCTGCGCTGCTTAGGCTAGGAAGGAGGCCAAACTCCTATGGCTCCATTAAAAATCAGAAGTTAAAAGGTCTTTATCCCTTGCTCTCCCATAGCTGAGACAGTTATTTAATCACCTCCTCGTGCCTTGGTTGCTTAGGTAGATTTCCTTTTCCACTCTCTGCAACTGTATCATTGTGCTACAAGCCTTATCTAAAATGTTGTGATTACGGTTCATTTTCACTTCCCCTGAGCTTCCCATCCTCAGCTTCTCTGACAACAAACCCTTGCGTAATTTGAGGAGATACAACAGCAGGGACACGTAAAACAAGTGTGCACACAAAGCCCATAACTGTGAGCAATAAAGTAAATCCGGCCTTGTATTAATTTTAACCAGCTGGTGAAAACTGAGCTTTCCTCATGCTCTTACTTCATTGTTTAGAAAAATGGTTGGCGAGGCATTGTTCCTGCAGATGGAGGGAAATTTCTGCCTTCAGTAATATCTGTGGAATGAAGTTGTCTGGAGCGGGCATGCTATGGCTTAACTGAGGACACTCTCTGGCAGTCCCACACTTCGACAGTGTGAGCTGGTAGTTTTCCATAGCCTTTACACAGTATCAGGACATCAACCTTTTTTCCATTAACTCATCCTTTCTGCAGCTCTGTGGTTTCCTGTGCTTGTTCTAGTGCGAATTTCCTTCCATCCACAAGTTTGTTGTACAGCTTTAACTTCACAAGGCAATAGGTTTGCCCTTGTTTTGACAACTGTGAACTGCTGAGGGCACAAAAAAACCCTGCTAACAGCGAACACCCTACATTTCCCAAAGGCCTACATATTCTTTCTGCTACCATAGCTGAAACATCTAAAAAACGTGCCACCTCAGCATACTAAGCACCAGGAAATGTCAGTTTAAAATTCACTTTACCAATCTCCTGTCTCTTTTGGCAGCCTAAGAATATGAGCACCAGAGTCTCCAACAACATGTGGGTGACCATGTCGCTTGCAGACCTGTCTCGGAGCTTGGCAGCTCAGCTCAGTGTGGCTTTTATAGATGTTCTTGCCAATTGCCTCAGCCTTTACTGCTGCCACTCAGGCTGCTCCAGTGATTAACGTGAATGGCAGCAGTGGCCATGCTCCTGGCAGATATTCCAGTTGACTTTTACTATCTAATTAAGTCTTCTTGGTGACATCATCAGAGGAGGGAAAAGGAGCTCATGAACCTGGTGGTCTAACTTAAAAGCTGCTGCTGTCTCTCTTCACATCTCAGGCTACTTGTGTGTGATGCTGCTCCTCCCTTTGGTCACCTAGTACAGGAAAACAAAGCGAGATGGAAGTTAGACACGATCCTGTCAGTAGGACAGCCCGGAGGACCTGGCCCCTCCTGTAAGGTTTAATTACCTTGCTGCTTTGCACAAGTTCCCTCAGGCAGAGAAACCTCCTACTGTGGCTGTACAAACTCCTGCCTCCCTTGACAGCCCATCAAGAGCGCATCTGCACGTGCAAGGCAGCAGTTTGGGCTTTGCAGGGTAAGTGTGCCCTGCATGCTGTTGTGTGCAGCCTGCTAGCAAAGCTGTCTTTATAAGGAGGTGAAGAGCAGCAAGGGGATTCTCCTGCATTACCACCCAGCTGGCTGACTCCACACACCTCCTGCTTTGCTGGAAGCACAGTTTTGGACAGGGATATAAAAGTGACTCTGAGAAGGGAGGAACTGAAACACAGAGAATAGGGCTGAGCTGGCTGTTGATTTGGTTTTGTTGCCTTCCTGAGCATGCACTGGTTGATCATTTCTAGTCTCATCCAGGTGCTGAAGAGGGTTTGCTTTCTCTCTGGCTGTCCCCTTTAAGAAAGTGGAAAAAATTAAGAATTGGTTCCTATGTACTGATACAGTTAAGCTGCCTATATATGCTGTATATAACTATATAGTTTTGCTGCCCAGGGCACTTGGGCTGACTAGTTCTAACACTTTTAGTCTGCTTCTTGAGGTACTTACATTGGTATTGAACTGATGAGGAGCAATAAAATTATGCTTTTTCTGAACTTTTGCTGTCTCCATGTTAGAACTGTGACCAGGGTAGCTATGCTGTCCTAAACTCTGCACATCATCTGTACTCACACTAGTAAAACTTGTACATAGACAGATTAGACTTTAGTAGGAAGATGCTGTTAGTGATGTGGCTCTTTTTCGGAAACAACTGGATGCAGTTGGCTGTTAGCAAAGGATCTGAGCATATTCTGACTGATGTTACTCCATCTGGCACTGAAAGTGATTTGAATCCTTCAGTAATTTTTCCTCTTGTGAAATAAATATTTCTCACACCAAGATGCCATATTGGAGTAGTATTTCACCTACCCAGAGTAATCCCAAATTAATAGTGCAAAACAAGTCTCTAATCCCTTAAGGATTTTCCAACAAAAGGAATTTTGTGGCCATGATAGTTTTGACAGAAGTCAGCTGGCTCCTGGCAGGGTGCAGGGAGGCTCCTCATTCGGATGTAGCTTAAACCTGGCAGTAATTGTTAAAATCATTGTAAGTATCAATTCTCTCAGTTTTACTTGCTAGGGAGAATGTAGCTTTTAAAGCAAAGCTTTCAGAAAACTTCCAGAGGGAGAGCAACCTGTGTGGTTTTGCTTTGTTAAATAAACAAACGGATGTATTTGATACATTGTTTCTGATGACAAATCCAGATACCAGTTCCTACTAAAAAAGCATTGCTTAATAATGATTCTGTACCACTTACGGATCAAAGAACCAACTCAGGTTCCTTTGCATGTTAATTAACTGTGTTTTAATCATGTGGTTCAGATTTTCTAAAATGGAGGTAACTTGAAAGAAAACAGAGATGAAAATGTCTCTTCCACGGGCTCCAGTTTGTCCTAGAGACCTGCTGTTGGAAAAAAATGCCAGATCTGGAGAAGAAACTGCTTCCCAGTCCTCAGATTAACTCTTCTTTGCGTTCAGGGACAACTGGGGACATTCCTTTCATTCTCTCACTGCAGGTTTAGAAAGGCAAAGGTGCCTTCCCCAGATTTCTGGGTTAGTTAAAGTGATAAGAAATCATGGCTTGCTTCTGTGCAGGAGTATAGTTTTATAGATTACATGACTCTGGGACTATTTTGTCATGAACTTGGCTGTTTCACCATTTAATTGCAAAAGACACTGTGAATTCTGTCACTGGCTATAAATGCCCAATGACAACTCATACACTGCTATTGTTGTCTTTGCAGTCAGAAAACAGGCAATGGTATACCTTATTAACAGCTTTTAAAGTGTAACAATTTCCCCTGAACAGTGCAAAGGACTTGTTTGCGTGATCCTTACCTTTCCTCTATTAGATTCTTCCACCTAGTGATACCATTCGAAGTCATTATAGTCTGAACACAAACTGGATCAAGTCAATATACAAAGTCACTGATGTCCAGCTTCCTCTGAAATGGGAAGAAATGAAGTGTGAACAGCCCCTTCTGAGATCAGAAGACCATGTATTTTGAAGCCTAGGATGCTGTGACACGATGTTGTGGCATTAGCACCCCAACACAGCCATCATTCGAGTCTGCTTCTTGGCACCATCATTCCTTCAGACAGAAAACCAAAGCAGCGTGCCTGCCAGATACCCCAGATGAGCTGCAATTTGATGTGGCTGAAAGTCGTGGTGAAACTGCTCTGTATAAAACTTCCTTTGGTTTAAATCCCTGCAGGGTGTACTTTAAATCCTATAACTCAGATCAAAACTACCAGCTACAGACCAGGCAAAACCACAAGTTTTGACAGATAAACAGCCACAAAGCAAACTTGAGCCTGCCAGCGTTGTGCTGCTGTCCCTGCCTGGGACTACACGCTCCACACCACCCTGCCCTGGGACCTCAGCACATGCGACTGCTGGTGGCACAAGGCCTGGTTGCGTCCGCTTGGGCTTCCAGCTTTTCTAGCACCGGAGTGCCTGGAGCAGTACCGGCTGTCCTCGAGAAATGACACCTCCGCTTGACACAGGTGGAAGGGCTTGCCGGCACTCCTGCCTCCACCTGCTCCTTTCCCTTCTCTGCCTGCACTCTGCTCCCCGTTTCCTTCCCCTCCTTCAGCCGCACCCCAGCACCTCGCTGGCGCAGGGACGGGGCTCACCAGCCGAGCTGCAGCCCCGCTAAGCGCCTCGGGGGCTGAACGACTAAGCTCGGTTTGGAGCTACCACGCACCGCCCTCTGCTCCCGTACCAGCCACCGCTGGCCAAGCACCGCTCAGCGCCGGCGGGGTTCCTGCCCACAGAGCCGCAGCGGGAGTTCTGGAAGATCCGCGGAAGTGCATTGAAGGAAGAAAATGAGAACAAAGGCTGGCCTCAGGG